>OY978525.1:122460739-122465739 GCA_963854835.1 Megamerina dolium
TTTTTTTTAAACTTTAGACGTCGACGGATGCAGAAAACTGTCAAATTAATGCAAAGATTGTAAGCAGTACATTAATTTCTACCCAGCGCAATACTAGACGAAAAAGAGTTTTACAAACATCTCCAAAATCTTCAACAACAAGTGATTCTAGTAGGACATCTCCATTGCGTAAACAGCTACGACACAATATATCACGATATGTTATGCAATCATTGAAGAAGCGGGATCCTTGTCAAATATCCGCCAGTGGAGTCGTAAGAAAAAAAACAGAAAAAAGTCAAAATTTAAAAGACCCACATCCGTTTTCCATTAAGGAAAATAAAATTTCTAGATACAATAAGAAACCTGTTGCCACTAGACAGAGTACGAGCAAAAAATTACTGACAAATACAAATGATTACCAACAAACACCAAATGCTACAATAACTGATGGCTCGGAAAACAATCGAGATTCTAGCGCAATATCGACTCAGAAAAGTATTTCTTCGTCAGTAAGCATTCGGAGTGGCGACAGCTCCTCTAGTCTCTCATATAAATTATATAAAGGTTTAAAAACAAAAGCGCCAAGTAAAATACCCATTAGAACTGTGGTTTTGCGGAAGGCTTCGGCAGGTTCTACTAGTTCTTCTTCTAGTAATGAAAGCGTAACAGGTGATAAAATGAATAAACCTAACTGCAAGCTGACATCGAAGATGACGCGTATAAATATATGCAAAACCGGAAGTAGACCCATTCCCATGGAATATTTACGACTTACACGCTCAAAAAAATTCAGTGCTTCAAGACAACAACAACAACCAAGCACATAGTAAATTATAACAAGGCTTTCCTTTAAATTCTCAGCAAATCTAAATTATGTGTTACTATTATTCAAATTACGCTAACAAAATACAACTGTCAGGCTGGTAGTTTATTCGAAAGTTTGTTTCTACTTATATAAAAACACTAACATATGTATGTGTTTCTTCTGTTGACTCAAATAAAATGACTCACGAAACTGAAATTCGATCTATTTCGACTCCTTGTACTATGGTTGCGGTCTTTCATAATTCGTTAATTATTTTCATAAAAATGTGTAATAATACGTTCGCTACCAGGCGTCACATATAAGTGATCTGGCAATTCACTGCCGATACAAATGTCATCCGCGTTTTAACTTAATTCAATTATAAAATCCAAAAGTTTAGCCTGTTTTATAAATGTTATCCTTGTCTATACCAAAAAATATCTACTGAAAAATATCGCTTGGGTGGATCACAAAAATAAATTTCTAAATTTCACCCCTAGTTTGAAACATTATGTTCAAAGGTTCTCGGAACAAACAAAATATTTTTGTTTCTTAACCCTTTTAGAACCGCCAATGTTATTATTTTATCATAGTTCAGTTGTTCATTGTCTCATTTTTAAAAATAATAGCTTGTTGAAAAGGCCTCAGGGAGGGTTATAATTCGCTCGTCTTTTGCTTTGAAATTACACGAGCCTCTAAAGAAATCATATTTAGTACCCCTGATTCTACCTCCCGAATTACAATTAATCCATCATAAAATTCAAGCCCTTTAAAAACCACACAACTTTCCCTTTTTAGGTGTGAACCTAACTAAACATAAAGGAGTAATAACGAAATGAAATTAAAATTGAGGGTTAATATCTACCCTCAAATTTTGAAAACAGTTTCTGTAGCAGGCTATAATGTTTTTACTTCAATTCTTAAGTACGAAAAAATGTTATTGTCTATGATAACGAACTCAAATTAGGCAATATGAAAACTAGGTTATGACATTATTAGAGCTGATCCACCAGCAAAGCCTCGTGAATTTCATATGCCTATACATGGTGTAATTAGTTTTGATTGTGATGCTTACACGCCGTTGATAAGAAAAGGTTTTAGCTAGGAACGTGCCTAGCTATGATAAAAAACCCCATTTTGGCGATTATAAAAGGGTGAAAACAAATTTTTTTTGTGTATAGAATCTTTCAAACTAGAGGTGGAATTTTGGAACTTTTTTTTGTATGGATAGCGATCCACCTTACTGTATACTAGCGTCACAAATATGTGACAGCATTAAAAAATTGCTTTTATTATGGGTATATTGAGTTTTTAAGATGCCCAGGGACAACCAAAACCCACAACACTACACAAAAAGGTGTATGTCCCTATTACGGATGGTAACTCAAATTGTTTGTTGCCTGAGAAGCAACTGTGACAGCAAACTCAAATTATCTATGGAAACAAAAGAAATCAGCTACTTTGATTTAAATGTTCGAAGAACTCGTAATTAGCAGTTGACTCTCAGGTAACACAAATAGAGTTGCCATTCGTACAAGCGGCAAAAAATTTCTACCTGGTCGTGATGATGGATAAATATCATTGGTAGCGAACGTGTTAAAGACATGGGTGAGACCAATTTAGTGATTATTCTAATATCGACTTAACTCTAAAACCTTCAGTGAATGCAGCATCACGGTAAGGCTTAAATTAAATGGGCAACAGAAATGAGTTTATCATAACTGATGCACCGTATTAGTAATCAGCCTTCTTAAAATCTAATTCCAGACTGGACATTTTTCCGTGGAGGACGAGCCTTGCGAAGGAATACCAACATCTTCGACCGACTAGATAAATTTGGCTCTGCTTAAGGGTAAATTTGACGAAGAGTCACGAATGACACATGAAATGATAGCCAGTGAACTGCACTTGAACGCTATGGCTGTATCGCGAATATTGCGGAATGAATTACAATACACGAAGAAATTTTCTCGATGGGTCCCACGATTGTTGAATGATAGTCAGAATAAAGCTTGAGTTCGTTTTGCTCAATATTTTCTAAGAAAATTCGAAAACAGAGAGCCTAGCCACTTCAGTATCACAACAGGTGAGGGAGCTTGGTTTTACAAGTACGCCTCGGAAACTAAATAGCAGTCAATGGTATGGAGCTCAAAAGGAGCTACTTCACCTATTAAAGCAAGGTAACAAAAGTCAGACATGAAAGTGATGATTGCGGTTTATTTCACTAGAGTAAGAATTGTAGCTGTTATTCCCCTAAATGCTTGTCAGACAGTAACTGCGAAATGGTATACTGAAGACTGCTTACCAAAAGTGTTCGAAAATTTGTTGGGTAACAGAATCAAAGTAGAACTGCGTCGCTACTTTTTGCACCATGATAATGAGCCAGCTCACACTGCTGAAATGACAAGTAACTTTATTACACTTTCAGGCATCGAAGAAATTCGCCCGTCACCATTTGAGGAGAAAAGTCTCTGGTAGCAATGCAGTTAACGTAGAACTTAAGCTACAAAAACGTGGTTTTGCGGATTACTTTGATATGTGGATCTATTGTTTAAAAAAATCACATTTTGTAATTATTTATATATCATATATACTTATTGTACCAAATATTCGTTGCCGATGTATTGAAATTAATGGTTCTTATATAAAAAAAGATAAAAAATAAATTAAAAAGTATTTTTATTCACGCTGCTTACCGAACGTTTGTTAGTTCCCTTGTATATATATATATATATATATATATATATATATATATATATATATATATATATGTATATATATATATATATATATGTATATATATATATATACATATATATATATATATATATATATATATATATATATACACATATATATATATATACATATATATATATATATATATATATATATAGCCGTTGACAACTAATTAAGAACATTACACCTTACATTTGTCTTTACTGTACTTACAATGATATCAGTTAAACTAACGGTTTGTTATTTTGCTTTTTCTCTTCCTGGGTTATTCTTCTTTAAAAAGATGTTGCATTATCACTTTTTGAATGCATCATTTTTGAACAATTGCGATTAGTACGATGCAAGATATGATTTAGGCTTGACAGCTAATTAAGAGCAAATTCGATTTCATGAACAATTTTTTATATTCCTAATAATTTCGCAAATTATTAAGTGACTTTTTAATATTTTGGTTACTGGAAAACTTTTCAATTAAGTTTTGGTTACTAAAATATTTCCAATCATGGGTAACGGCAAAAGCTGTACTCCAGTCGTACGAAAGTATAATTCAGGTGCGAAAGACCGGTAGGACGTATCAGGCAATTGAAACTCAATCAGCCCTATTCTGAATATTCCCGGGGAATTTTTCCCCGGGAAATAGATCTTTCCGAGAATAAATTCCTCCTATTCTAAACATTCGGGAAACGTAATAAAAAGGGAAAGAGAATTTCAAATTTTCGAACTCAGCTGTTTCACCTTATTGTGTTTTGTTATGATTAAGAAAGAGCAAATAATTTGTGAAAGTTGAACAATATAGTACTATAATCGTGCACAAACAGTACAAAAGTATGTGCAGTATAGCATTTAGATTGCTAGCAGAGAAGCAGGAGCAAGTGAAGCAACAACAAAGGGTTGCAAGGAGGCATCTACGCGACGCGGCAAATCTGCTTGAACTGCCTGCAACTTTGTAATTATAAGAAGTTACTTTTATATTTGTTTATTATATTAATATTGATTTTCAAAGTTTTGAAAAATATTGTAAGGTAAATAAGCCAAAATCTGTACAGCTCCTTCCTGCTTTCTTTGTAAAAACCGCGTGCAATGTCCGGGTGCGATTGCATCGTGTTCAGTAGTATTTCAAATTGAAATTTATTTGTTGTTTTGACCTAAAAGTAAGAATAATCCCATAATCATATTTGTAATAATAATAAATAACATTTATTCCTTTTTCAACGAAAAAAATTGATTACTTATATTTTTGCATCCAACTTTGCAGATTTTTGGCGGAGTAATTTTCAATAAACCTCATCACATTTCCCCTTTTATTTACATTCATAATGCCTACTTTTTTCCCAGGAAAGAAAATCCCAATTTCGAAGTTCGTTTAGAATTGGAGGAAAGGGAAAAGGGAAAAACACCCGTGGAATTTCTATTCAGAATACAAGAATAGGGAAAAGGGGGAAATTCCCGGGGGATTCTTATTCAGAATCGGGCT
>OY978525.1:122470739-122546896 GCA_963854835.1 Megamerina dolium
CTCCATTAGCTGGGATTATCAATGGGTATTTACGAACATGACGTTTTGCATTACTCTTAATGTGCCTTTTGCCTTCACGAGGTGGCAACGGCAAAGAATTGTGAATTTCAGAGTTGTATAACGTACTGTTATGAAAGTTATGTGTCACATAGCTAGGACTTTCGCATGGCGAAAGCTCATTAGGATTATCCCTTTCACACGCTTTTGGTTCCGAATCCTCTATTTTATTCGAACTACTATTAAGTGTTTCCATCGATACTTGATATTCGCTACACATGGATTTACGAGCTTTGCTTATTGCACCACGTGTTGGTAATGTCATTGGTCGAGGTGCTTTTTTTAATGGTATTTGATTTTCTTCATGTCTTCCAAATCTCTCTTGTATAAAAATGTTGTTTTCACCGCAAGAGGAATCATGTATGGAACACCGTGGCAATGTCCTGGCTGCAGCTATCTCAAACTCATTTGTATCCAGATGCTGGAGTAATTTGGCTACCGGACTTAATCCAGCCACATTTAATCCAACCGCAGTTTTGCGTTCAATAAGACTATTATATGCTTCTCTGCCTTCTTCGCCAATAATTGCCTAATTAAAGGCACAGCAGCAATTACGTAATGTGATTATGAAAAAATTAAAAAGAAATTAACTCAAATTAAAAGTAGAAAAAATAAAATTTATTGTATAGCATCAAATCACTTCGATTTTGAAATACCTACAGAAGACTATAATTACATTGCTGAATGCAAAATAATTTGATTATGTGTCACTCGGGTTAAGTCCTAAGTTAAGGCTTCATGATAAAATGGTTTTTACTAAAAATTAAAGTCAGGGAACCCTACTCAAAATTCTCCAGTATAAAATGGTTGGAGGTTATGATAATTAAAGCCATGAGGGGTAATAATTAGTAGACCTAACATAGAGATAGCAAATGTAATGGCAGTGAAAAGAAATGTGTAATTTTCCACAAATGTGAGTGTATTGGCTGTAATGAGAATGGCTTGTAAAACTTATGGTCAATCTGTTCCTTCAAATCCCATTATAAAATATTGGTTTTCTAATCCTAAACGTGGTTTTACATCAACAAATGATGATGACGATGTTTTTCTACATTAGCTTCTACAAATGAAGAAATTAATAACAAAATAGGTGAAACGTTGTCTAACAATTGATTAAAAACAACGATTTTATGATTGTGAACGATGTTTGTATATTAGATGTTTCAACGTGGTTCCAGGAAATTTCCGCGTCTATTCGTAATTGTTGATGAAACCTGGATCCATCACTACACTTTAGAATAAATTTAACACTCAAAACAATAGATTGGACCTTGCAACCCAAACGTTCAGATACAACAATAATATTGCAGTAATAGGCTATCTTGAAAAAGAAAAAAAAAATAATATATTATTCATCATTATTGACTCATTTGAATAAATAAATACAAAAACGCCCTCTTTGGCACACAAAAAAGAATTTAACTCATATGTATGGTTTTGATACGGATAATGTGCGTTGAGGCTTATTGTTGCTAGCTTTGATATTGGCAAAAACATCGAAAAATATGACCGAATTTTTAAAATAGGAGGAAAAATTAGTAGTAGTTTGCTTAAAGGATATTCGTGAGCTATGGAGTTATTTGTCGATTTTCCAGTCAGCAATACCCTACCAACTTTTTATTCAATCACTCAATGTTACAAAATATGTACAGATGTATGTGAGTAATTTATTATAAAGAAACAAACTACAATAATAAAATAACTTTTAATGAAACTTCATATTATATTATAGTTATTAATATGAATTTTTTATATTTTTTTTTTATTAATATCAATTTTATTTCGGAAGTATGTATGGTGAGTATTTATAAAAACAATTGCAATTTATGCATTAGGAATCAGAGATCAGACGTTGTATCGCAAACCTGAACTACTGCTAAATACCAATGATATTATACACCTATATATAAATACCATTATGTGAGTAAAATAAAGAAAACTAAAAATCCGGATACGAGTGTTTCAGAAGCAATATTTCGGCCTTATTTCTTCATAGCTGTTAGTGGTAAAAATGTATGTTTGTATGTCTATGAACTCATTACTCCACCAACAAAATCAGGTTATTTTTATAAAACCAAATCAAATCTTAACCGTAAATTTAGATCAATAAATGCGTTCCTACGAACTTCTATAATTGTATTCATATCAGTAAAAAATATAATATATAATAACTAATATCAATAATAATAAATGAATTTATACTGAGTATTCTTTTGTGATTATGCGATATCATTTTCTTAGCTATTGGTAATTACATAAATGCACGATATAAGTACAATTGAATAACATTAATGACATTTATGTAAGTATTTACGTTACGTTATATAAGTAGCAGTTCAAAAAGATTGTCATAATATAATGGAATTGATACCATCCTGACACACAATTAGCGTTATCAAAATTTACCGTGTATTGAAGAAAACTGTGTTTTTATACCTTAACAAGTTTTTTAACAAGAAGTTTTCCTAAGTAAGCACGCATGTAAGTATGTATATATGTACATACACACACATTTACAATGAATTGAATTTAACCAAGAAACCTGTTTTTATACCTTAAGAAGTTTTTAAGAAGTTTTCCTAAATACGTGCATATGTACATACATATATACATACAGAAAATATTTAATGCTACCAATATCTTGTCAACTAATTCGAAATTTAGTCATTACTCTTGGATCTTTGCTAACTTCAAAATTTATAAGGCACTCGAATTTTACATCCGATTTAAATTATAGCCTGCATACTTCTTATACTTGCCTCTTAAATTACTATTCCTTAGAAAAAATATTGCCAAATAGAAAGTGAATCAAATTTTTCATCATTTTTAGTTATGGTGCCGGGCTTGGTGGTATGTGAGATACAAATTCGTTAGCATCAGTAGAAGAAGTTTCACTTGAACAGGTTTGCTCAGCACCATGGCTATTTAAGCACGTATTTCCATGTGTCACATTAGAATTCTGTTGGTGTCGCCAAAAAATATCATGTTGCTTCACAATCGAAGCATGGATCTTCTCAGGCCATTGAAACTCTGGCTGCGATTGATTAGATGTGGCGCTAGCCAGTGGTAATGGGAGTGAAGGCAGAGGATTTTTACGAATATTTTTACGATTATCTGGAGAAGAATCTACAAAGTTAGACGTTGGACTTTTACCAGTCAATCTACTAATGTCAAACTCTTGAAACATGGCACCACATCCTGTAGTTTTATGAAATGGAGCTACAGAAGACTGAACTACAGGAGGCGAATCCAAAGCGAAACCGCCAACGCAACCATTGCTGTTTTTATTAAATTTTTTCCACGGATTATACAAAGGTTGTGGAGTAATTGAAGAAGAGTAATTGTCTATTACGCAAGCATCGAGTTCGTGTTCGTTGTCATCGTACACTCGTTGATCAATTGAGTGTTTGTCATAGCCAAGAACCGATAGAGGCGTCATGCTACTCGTAGTGTAATTATAGTGAGGGGCCGATTTTATGCTTGCATTTGACCCGTATAATTTACAATTAGATATGTCTTGACTATCTTGACAAGCCGATAACATTTTATGATTGAATCCTTGTCGTCGACGACGACACATTGTAGACGATACACGTGAGCGTATGTCACACTCTGAGCGTGCAACACTGCGCTCGCAATCACTATCTTCAGTGCTCGATGTGCTACTTGAACCGACTAAAGTCGGATTATAGCTCAGTCGACGCAATGTTCTAGCTCGAATTGACCGTGAACGTGATGAGCGGCGCATTTTAGCTCTTTCACCTAATCTATGTTGAGCTGAATTAATATTTATAGAACGGCTGTACGAACGTTGTTGAGGTTCTGACAGTACGGGGGAAATGTGATTGAAATTGTCTGTAAATGACATTGACCGCTGACGATAGTTTTCATTATTCAATTGACTATTATTAGTTCTCCCCTTTTTAGGCGAATATACAGAAATGTTACTTAAATTCACGGGCATCTTATTAGGAGGAGACGAAATTTTATTTTGAGTTGTACATAGCTTATCAGTGGAAAATGAGACATTTTCTTTCATATTCGTACAATTGTTGGTTGAGAAACTACTCTCTTTTATGCTTAAAAAGTTTTCCTGAGGACTGTAATTTGATTTTTGACTACTTCGACGCGAAAGTGAAATGGTTGTGTCGCGTGATGCAAACCCAGTATCTGGGGTGCTAGACCGTATTTCTTCATTTAATTTTTTATCTTGATCAGAAATTTGTGAATTATTAAGTTGCGATTTTACGTAATGTAAATGTTTATCTAAATGATTGGTAGCTGCATTAAAATCAAATGTTGTTTGAACACTATTACTATAGTTATAAAATGCTGATTTAATATTGCAGCCTGTGAAATTGTCGATTTCATCGTTTATGGAAGAAACAATGTTTGAAAACTGTTCATCGAGCAATGTCTCAGTAGAGTCAGCTTTATCGAGTTGCGTATATGTATGCATGAAATCTAAATTCAATGCTTTTAAAGTATTCTCTATGTCAATTATGTTGTCGGAGATACAGTTTTTATCAACTTTCCTTTCACAATTATTAAATTCTTCTCGACAACCAAACGGTAGTAATGACACTGAAGGATCTGTAGCTAAAGGTCGTGTGAGAATCTCGCGCGACTTTTCGAAACAAAAATCAGAGCATTCTTTATCAAACAATGGTATGCGTATATCAAAGTTGTTTAAATGATCAATTTTGTTTGTGGATCGTAAACGCTACATAAATTTAACAAACAAACAAAAATGGAATACATAAATTAAATTTGTTTCCATGAGAGCATAGGAAAATAATTAAGAAAAAAGAAAAAGAAGGAAACTAATTAGTTATTTCCAAATATTTGCGTAGTATTATGAATTCTTAATTACAAGTTCAATACATTGAATAGTAATCAAATATTAAGTTTACCTGTAAATCGGGGATACTTTTGAGTTCTTCAGTGAAATTGTTTTTTTTGGAATGTGGAGATGCCAATTTATGGTGTGAGTTATTATTTGATATACTATCTACTACTGAAGAAATATTTGTATTCGATTTATCATTGTTTCCGCTCATATTCGATAAATGTGGAAAACGAAAACTGAATTTGCGTTTAGGGCTTTGTGCGACAGCAGTTTGGTCAGAAACCAAATCGATCATAGATCTAAAAAACAAAATTCAAAAATGCTTATATTAAACTATTAACCAATGGTATTGTCTTGTTATACCTGGCGCTGATCTCATTAGCGATCTCAATAGCTTGATTTAAAATTTTTTCATCTTTTACAGATATGGGTTTAACGGTCCCAGACGATTTTTTTTTATTTAAACCACTGTTTTTTCTATCCAACTTGCTAGTCATTTCTTTAACATCATTTTTCACATTTACTTGTTCAAATACAGGAGGAGGTTTGGAATGATCAGCCGTTGCACTAATTGAACCGAACATTGAATTGATTTCATCCAATAAAGACGGTCCAAAATCAAATCTATCTGCAGTAATTTCATCATCTGATATTTCATGATATTCGTGTTGATCTTCCATGCTGTTAACTGGAGCCGAAGGCCATGAACTCTTTCGATCCCTGGAATTATTTTGTATGCCATCATGGGTTTCGGTTAAAAAAGAGTCATGATTATTATTCATCATTATATTGTCGTCAATGTCGTAACTTTTTGATTGAATATTGTCCTCATTTCTATTTGCAAAAGGGTTAGTGGAATTTTTCGCTGGTGATACTGTATTAACTTCGTAATTAAGTAAATCGAAGGATCTATCTGCATTCACATTTTTTGTGGTAATTTCTGATGATAAAAATGTTGGATTGATTGATGTCATATTGGAACCTTGAGAAAAATATCCACTTGCGGTCTGGAGTGAATCCGGACTTGTAGGTGTGGGTGGTAATAATAACGGAGTTTGCTCAATATCCTCCGATGGTTTGTAAGGTGTGACAATCTGATGTGGAACGTGATTATACTGTGTAAAAAAATCCTATGAAGTTTATTAGAATAAAATTGGACAAAAAATGCTTACATTTTGTGAATTGCCCAAAAATGCGATATCTCCAAAAGACGCTCCATCTATGCCAACATGACCAGTGTGTTTAAAGTCATTTTGTGGTTTAGAAATCATCTCCGTTTTCAGCTTTCTTTTGCTAGTGCGCTCATTAATGCGACAAAAAGAATCTCTGAAATGACAATTCAAGCCAGTGTCAATTTAATCAAAGTCACGAACATTTACCTATTGGAACTAGGAAGTCCTTCTAAGTAGGCTACTGTATTAGAGGGATTAAAGTATCCCGTTTTCCCTGAGTTCAAAACTCCTTTCCAAAATGGGGTGCCAGTATTTCTATCTAATACAGTTATTATATCACCTTGTCGATAAAATAATTGATCTTTTTTAGGTTCCAAACTATTTCCAACAGCTTTTAGTTGTTCAGGTTTCATATCAGGCAACATTTCAAATATTTCACTAAACTTTGGTCGTTTGATTGGATCATCTTGCCAGCATTTCATCAGTAAGGTGTAATGCTCTCGAGGACAACAATCTGGTTGCTCCAGGCGCTGCAATCATGCCGATCATAACATTCGCTTTCAAACACACTTTAAAAACTAACCTGGTAATTTGGAGCATCAATGGCCTCAAGAATCTGTAATCCCGTAAGAGCTGCCCATGGCTGAAATCCATAGGAAAACATTTCCCAAAGACAAACTCCATACGCCCAAACATCTGATGCATTTGTAAAACGTAAATAATTAATACATTCAGGTGCACACCTAAAGAAGACCACAATAAAATATACCAATAAAAATCGTATTTAATAAATTTTACTTACCATGCAATTGGCAATTTTAAATTTACATTAAAATTCGTCTTATAATAGTCTTTTCCCACTCCAAGTGCACGAGAAAGTCCAAAATCTGAAATTTTTACTTTGCTCTTACTGAAAACTAAAATGTTTCGCGCCGCAAGATCTCTACAAAAAATTTTAAATGAACATTTTTAATACGCCATCCATTTTTTTGACTATACGCACCTATGAATTAAACGTTTATTTTCTAAATATCTCATTCCATTACATATTTGCATCGCAAATTCGCATAGAGTCGGTATAGTGAGAAAGCTGACACGCAAACCCGGATCTTTAAGACACTCTAACAAAGAACGCAAGTGTGCTAATTCCGTAACTAACATTAATGAATCTGTAGCCAGTACTACTCCATATAATCTCACAATATTTTCATGCTCTATGGAATGCATTATAGCTGCTTCCTTTAAGAACTCCATCGGATTGGATTGCATACGTTCGCGACATAGACATTTTATAGCCACTTGAATCTGAAATAATATAAATATAATATCACTCATATTAAACATATTTTCATTTTACTCTCTCATTTCCATTTGTCCAGACTCCCTGTTGCACAATGCCAAATTCTCCAGTACCCAACTGTTTGTTTACGGTAATGGAATCAGCAGGTATTATGTGTTTGTTATTGGGAACCTTACTAGGTGAACTCAGAGATTTTGGTGCAAAAGATAATTCCGAAGAATTAATCGATAACTGAGATTGTATTGGGCACACATCATCACGTTTCACTATTGCTGTTGGTGTTTGCAAAAGCCGCTTTATTTTACTGAAATATCCATGTGGAAAATACTTCTCGTAATATTTTCTTAATCTACGTATTTCTGGACGTGACAGTCCAATATTCTTCAAATCCTCATCAGTTGCGTATTTAAACTGAGTAGCATTAGTTATTTTAAGCTCGTTTCTATATAAAACCAAACAATTAAGAATAATGAATTTAATCAAATAAAATTAAATAAAAACATATTTAATTACTTTATGGCATTATAATAATGTTGCAACTCCGACTCTGTAAGAAATTCATACAAATCTATTTGGGAACCCTCTAAAAATAAACAGAAAAAAACCATTAATTCTCATATTTGATAGCATAAAAACAATGTCGGAATTCCTACTCGGTATGGTATTCTACAAATCTACAATATCTACAATACAAAGAATTAATAAGAATCCTTTAGACAAACTTTTCTTTTAAATTTTATTTATATGTTCTACTTTGCGTTGGCGGCGCTAAAACTAATTTTTTGATTCTTCACTTCCACCGGATTCGTTAAAAGTTGCTGTTAGCTGAGAAATATTTAGATTATTTGCGGGAGTAAAATGGATTTTAAGTGGAAACGTTAAGAAATTAAAAACTACTACAGCTTATACAGCAAAATTAATGTATATATTTATAATGTAAACCGTATAAAAAAGCCGAAGTCTTGAACAATATTCACATCATATCAGACGCACGCATTTACAAAGGGCCTTGTTGTCTTGAAAGACATTACAGAAAAACGTGCAAATGATAAGAAATATGCGGTGTTGGGATCTTTAGTTGCTAACCAAAGAGACGTCGATGTCGAGGACCAACCAGTTGTTTCTTGGGAAGTACAATGCTTACTGAAAAAATATGTGCAAAATTGGCGAGATAAAAATCAAACAGCGAATCGAAACTGTCACAGCCTTATTCTCATCATTCGTGCCTCCAACTCATCTAGTTGAAGAACCAGATGAAGAAACTTTGAAAATGGTGATAGAATTTAAAGTATATTTAATGTATACACGAACAATTTCAAAAGCATTTTATTTTTACTTTTTAATTTAAAGTTCGGTAAAGTTCGCTGTGGAAAATATTTTATATTTTGTAGACTTGGCATATTTTATTTTTCGGTATAGAAATAAGATTCAATTGTAATTTTTGTGTCGTTTTCAAATACTTTGCTTGTATTCAAACCATTTGAAACCTTCTAACGAAATAAACTCATGCCCATTTATTTCGTTTCATGAAATGTCATAATAAAGTATCCGCAAGTCCACAAATATCAATCCTAGTTATTTTCAATAGCGTACTTCCTTAGAGAAGTAAACGAAAATAATTAATTTGACATTTCTTATGCGGAATTTATTTTCTACGGGATACTGAGCTTAATTTAAAAACATTTATGATCAAGATATAGGCCCGTAGTTATAGTCAAAGTTAAGATCAAAGTGATAATCTACTATCACTTCGTTTAATGCGTGGGGTACCATTAGAAGATAATTTGTGAATTTTCCATCTTCACTTTCTCATGCTCGGGATACATAAATACTTACTTACCTATGTGACCATAACAACCGACTATCGATTTAGGCCGAATATAACATGCTTCACCAGCCATCTCTGTTCTTCGCTAGCTGGCGAGTTAGAAATTCCAAGCGTCGTCAGGTTATCCAGTACTTGGTCTTTCTACCGGAGGTTAGGTCTTCCTCTTCTGCGTCGTCCTCCAGCGGGTTCCGAATATAACACCTTCTTAGCTGGAGCGTGTTCTTCCATTCGCTCGACATGACCTAGCCAGCGCAGCCGCTGGATTTTGATGCGCTTTAGTATGTCAATATCGGCATACAGCTCGTACAGCTCATGGTTGTACCTTATTTGGTACTCGCCACCAACGCAAATAGGTCCAAAGATCTTGCGTAGGACTTTTCTCTCGAAAACTCCAAGAATTCCCTCACCCGAGGTAGAAATTGTCCAGGCTTCAGCGCCATATGTTAGGACAGGCATGATGAGAGACTTGACTCGACTTCTCAATTGCTTACTTAGCCCAAAGTAGCACCTGTTTGCAAGAGTGATCCTTCGCAATATCATCAGGCTGACGTCATTACTACTGTTAATGCTGGTTCCAAGATAAACAAAATCCCTTACTACTTCAAAAGCGTAGTTGTCAACAGTGACGTGCTGTCCAAGACGCCAGGGCTCTTTGTTTGTTGCAACTAGATACTTCGTCTTGCCCTCGTTCACCGTAAGACCCATCCGACGCGACTCTCTTTCTAACTCTGAGAATGCTGCACTGACTGCTCGCGTGTTCATAAATACATACATAAATACATATCGCAAATGCAGGCTATGCCACTGAGCCCAGTATGACTTTGCTGTTGGACATTCATTAACCATTTCTTTCCAATCTAGACATAAGTCTTGTTCTTTGTATTCCATAACCTTTACGAGATATGGGTCGTTTCACTGATCTTCCCGAACTCGTTTGGTGGCCCTTGCCTCTTCAGGAGTAAGTCGTATGTTAACAATGTGATTCTGGCTTCTTACCCGAGAACAATGTTTACTATCCATGTTGCAAGTACGATGATATGAAGTATCAGCCTTAACACGAAGACCTACATCACGATCTTCCTTTCGTTGTCCTAGAGAATTCGATCTTAATTGCTTGCGTCGAACACTGGGGAAAGAGATACTCATAACGATCCAAAAAAATTTATTTCAGGATACCCTCACTAGATTAGTTAATAAAAATGCTTAACACTAGTTAGATAACGTTCTTTTTTTGTACTGAATAGATAACGATATGTCTGAAAGTCTTATGCTGGTTTATTACCATTTTAAAGGTATTAACGGGAAGATTCTCGATAAATTTTTTGTTGAGATCGTCTATTGAATCAATTTATTTTCACATAAAATCATCTTTCAAGTAGGATATTAATTATTTAACAAATTAAAAATTTAAATCCATTTGCATTAATAATTAATGTCTTTTATGAAGGACTTCAATTCATCTCCAAAAAATAAAAAAATTAATATTTTGTTTGTACTCCGTTTAAATAATAATGTTATAATTAAATTATATAAACCAAAGAAATTAATTTAAAAAGGATTATATGCGAGAGTTACAAAGAAAATTTTTTGTTATCTACGGACACAGGTACACCTCATTGAATGCATATCGCTTTGGACGTACGTCGAATTCTTGATGGATAAAAGCTACAGTAATTTTCTTTTTTGAGACAGACTGCTATCATAATCATTGTTGACTTCGTCGGATACGGTATTTTAAAATATAACTGCGCAAGGTTTCTTTTTTCATTCATAAGGTTGTTAAAGACGTAGAAAGTATCTTCATATATCCATTGCGACTTACAGGCTTTTGATTGACTCATACCCTTTATATAATATATTTTTCTTTTGTTCCAAATGTTACTCCTAATGTGCATTTAGCCATCTAAAATTCTCGACCTTAATGTAACTTAAATGCTATTCCATTTTAGCATTTAGAAGCAATGTTCGAAAAAGAACAGTATAAAATCATTTTCGTTCATATTATATAAAACGCAGCCACTTTTTACGCCTGTCACACGTTGGCATTCTCAGGTGAAAGTTTCGGTTATAATCATGTCATGAGCATTAAACCTGAAGCTCCATACCTGGTAGTTCAGGCGTTGCGGCTTGAGGCGATCAAGCCTGAAAGATTATTTAGTTGTTGTTGTTGTTGTAGCAGCAAGAATACAAAAATGTTTTGTCTTGTTCTCGTACGAAGCAATTCCGTATTCTAGTCGAGTGCTTCCGGGACGTTGAACAAATCTTTCGCCTTTTACTAAAGATGATTTTGCGGAATTGTATGGATGCTGCTCTACATCCAAAGTCCAAAAACCATGAAAGTTGCCAAATTTCGAACTTGTTCCAAGCTTTGCAGGCATTTTAGGCGTCGTCTGACAGTTAACTCATTTGAACATTTGTGCTGGTGAATATGGTTATGGTGGTGTAATCGAAATCACTTACCATTTTTTAAGAGAATATACAGATAAAGTTATATTTACAAACTCCATGAAATCAATAAACTCCTTCAGTGCCACTAAAACGTTTTCTATTTTATAAAATAATCGTTTTAACTTTAAATAAGAGAAATTTTGCAAAGAATAGTGTTTATAATGAAAAATTTTGCAAATATTTACTGGATAATGTCAAAATTCCGGAGAAACGTCAAGCGCGCAGTTTGTTGTGGAGTTGCCCGCCTGAAAAGTCTATATACCTGAACGACTGCGAAAGCCTGAACAACTTCTAAAGCCACAACGCCTGAAAACCTGGTATGGAGCTTCAGCTTAATAACTGTGGCATGACCCAAAAAACAGTAAATTCATTGGTCGGTAGTTATCGTCAAAGTTAGGATATCTTAAAGTTAGAATCGGCTTTTAGAGAGATTTGTGTATTGGAAATATGTCGAAAAAGCCGATTCTATATTAAGAATGTTAATAACTATGACCATAACTACAGACCATTTTGTTTTAGAAATCCAGTCACTAAATCAACAATATTTATAGATAGTAAACTGGAGCAAGAGATATTTACAAATATTTACTGGACTCTTATTGACCATCTTCATAATTTAATTAAGGAAGATATACCTTTCCAATCAATAGTTATTACGGAAAGTGCTACACGCCTCCATACTGTATCCAGCATATTGTATAAATTAGGAAATTGTGTTTTTCTTGAAATACAATAAACTCGGTTTTAAAATTTTCTTTTCCCAAACTCTTGTACTACCAGCTATTCTCTCATCTAGTGCAGTAAAAATATTAATTTCGCCAGCGGCTACGTTAAGATCACGGTAAATTTGGATTGCGACAAAATTCCGCATTTTTGCAGTTTTAGTATTAAATAATGCTATTTAAAGCAAAATGTAAACATCATTACACCAAATTTAAGCAAAACTCACCCATTGTTTATTAAAATCCTTGTGTACACGGTCAGGAATTGTTAAAAATATTTTGAGAACATGTATGTAATTCAGTATGAATGGCAAAGGCAACAACATACCAACTTCATATGATACAGCAGACTATTTTCTGTATACGTTCGCTGTATCGCATCATATTATAAGCTTCCAATGCATTGAAATATTTAAAGTTTAATAATACTTTTAAAGTAAATGAACCATTAGTTTATCGGACTATATTTGCACATTAATGTCTCGTTTTCCAATCTTTTTTTTTAATTATAGAATTGCACTTGATAGGGAAATTCGTTAGGGCAATATCACACCGGCAACAGTTCTCGAAGGGACAAATAAGCTCTGCTCTCTTTTGTCACGAGATATACCACACTGAAGAAACAAATGTTGTAACATAGAAAATAAATAAAATAGAAGAAAATAAAATGATAACCAAAAGTGAATAGTGGTTACGGGTGTAAATATATAGCCAATGTTTAAAATTATAGTAGTAGTCAGTAGGTAAGATCTATTTTATATGTAAGCCATACAAGCGATTACTTGGGGGTTAACACGATCAATAAATTGTTTTCAAGTATCAATGCAGTCACACTTTTCACCAACGCACAAGCGCTTTTAGAAATTTATCGACTTGATATAAAATTTTTCTAGCGCCGCGTTTCAGCTTCATATGCATGTCAAACAGCTGATCACAGTTTTTGCAAATAAGTGTTCGAGTTGCGATTTATAAAGATTATGCCGTGATTAAACAATGAATAAAATTTTTAAAAATAGTGAAGTATTGCAATTCATAGAATACAGAACAAATAAAAACTAAAATCCACTGTGAAGTTTGGTGCAGCCTACGTCAAAGCTGCCAATTCCAATTACTTTTTACAATCTGCATGTGTGATTAACTTGAAAGCGAATTATTGATCGCGTAACCGCACTGTTAACTTGTAATATATTTAAAACAGATTTTCAACGGAGCGTATGTCAAAAGTGACAGTAATTTTCTTTTCTTTCATTTATATTTCTATTTTATATATACCTTTTTCCTACTCACATAGCATATATACTAAACGAAGGTAGATTGAACAGGTAGTATCTGGAGAACAGCTGATTTGAATTCTTTCATTTTGCTTGGTCTTGGAAACGTCAAACATTGTTTACATTTCATTTCATGTTTGGCAGTAATATCAAATATATACAGAAGAAGAACAGCTTTGTTTTTGATATAATTTCGTCATTTCGAATTAAATTACATTTTACACATTCATTTTTAAAAATATAGCTCTGCAACAAAAGCTACTAACATACAAGTTTCAAGATTTGTGCAAAAATTTGGAAAATTCAACAAATCTTGCTTAAAATTTTGAACTTCTTAATTAGATTTTTTAGATAAATTGCGAGTATGCAGTTTTATAGACCGTTTATGGTTGTTTTTGTTCTACCGCTACCAACTCTTCAATCTACCTTGTCCCGTTTAGACACGAAACCATTTGCTCGAAAAACATTACACCAGCAAAAATGTTTCTCGGCGACATGTGAACTCCTTTGTATGTTTTCTTAATGTTTAACATTACGAAAACATTACAGCGTGTCACTTGTACGGAAAACAAGAACCCCTCTCTCTTTCCCGAGCGTCCACCGCTCACGAAGTAAATGATGCAACAGCAGCAGCAACTGCAAGGAATTAATGCAAAGTTACAAGAACATTCGGCTCGCCAAGAAAACGCTATGGGAGAATTCCAGAAAACAATTAATTACAAACTTCGAGAAATTTCTGGGGCTATTAATGAGAAAGTTGCAGAACTAAAAGAACATGTAGATGGAATTTCTGGTGCCATTAATGAAAAAGTCACGGATCTGAAGGAACATATAGATGACCTGGAAGATAAGTTCGAGAAGTTAGAGCACGAACTCAATCCACTCAAAATAAGATGACCATCTACATCAGTGACTAAAGAAATGAAAACAATCAAGCTTAAGCCGGCGACATTTGATGGAACTATGCCATTTAACATCTCCAAACTTCAGTTCGAGACAACAGCTGCGAAGAATCAATGGGACTATAGTGACAAGACTGCTGCTTTAATTGTCGTATTAAAAGGTAATGCTTCCGAAGTGTTACAGATGGTTCCACAGAAAGATCGTGGTAGCTATCAATCACTGATGGACACACTCCAGCGGAAATATGAAATGAATATAGGAGTCAATTGGAATTAAGATCAGGAGTGCAACGGAGTAATGGGAGCCTTCAGGACTTCGCTTTCGTTATTAAGCACTTATGTTTTCTAGCGTTCTCTGGTAATTCGGAAGAGTTTATCGAAAAATAAATATATAGGCATTTGTAGACGGAATACGTGACGGAGAGACTAAGCATGCCTTAGTGATGTCACTAAGAAATACATATGCTGAAAGAGCCGGTAGTGCCTGGACGTATGAAGCTGCCAGTTTGATGTATCGACCAATGCCACGAGCAAGCCAACTAGGTGCAGAAACCTGAGATCTGGTTGAAGCAGTGTGTCAGGCAGTCAAGTCAGTGGTGCATTCTGATACAAAAACAACAGATTGACGCGAAAATAAATTTCCAGGTAAATGCTTCATATGCGATAAATGAGGACATTTGGCGGGTGATTGTCGTCAATCGATTGTGAAGCCTAAAGCAAGAAGAATGAACCAACGCAAGAATAGGTTTACTGGTAAGTGCTTCATATGGGCAAAAGAGGGCATATGGCGCGTGATTGCCGCATACGGCGCAAGCGATCAAGATCGAATTTTCCAGGACAACGAAACGAATATCGTGATGCAGGTCGCTGTGATAATGCTGATACTCCATCTCGTCACAAATAGTAAACATTGTTCTCGGGTAAGAACCCAGAATCACATTGTCAACTTTCGACTTACGAATGTCTTGCCGGAAGAGTCATGTACCACCGAACGAGTTCAAGAAGATCAGTGGAACGACCAAAATCTCGCAAAATTTATGAAATACAAAAATCAGGATGTACGTCCAGATTGTGCAAGAAATGGCTAATGAAAGTTCAATGGCAAAGGCATACTGGGCGCAATGGGAAAGCCTGCACTTGTGAGATGGATATTTATTCTGAGCGTGGGAAAACGAAGATGGAAAAATCACTAACGATCTTCTAGTGGAAATGTAGTAATGTATTCTATTCTTGCCTTATAAATGAAGTGATAGCTGAGTATCACAATGTGTCCGGTGGAGGGCATTTCGACATCACCAAAACCGTTGAGAAAATAATGAAACGATTTTATTGGGTTGGATGTCATGATCATGTCGCTGATTGTATCCCCAAGTGTAAACAATGTGCAATGGCCAAAGGTTCCGTTAAGAACAGTCTAGGGAAAATGCACCAATACACCGTGGGTGAGAAATTCCTGTGGATATAGCTGGACCACTTCGATAAAGGAAGATTCTGGATTGTTGCCACAGAGTACAAATAGGGACAGTTGTTGACAAAATCAATCAATTGAGATCCGAAATAATCGCGCGAACATTGATACAGTATCAGAGGCAAAAATTGCAAGTACATTAAAGAGTTATTTTAAATAGTTGATTAAATAAATTGTTGCTGTATATAGTTGTACAAAATAAGTGTCACAATTATTATTGACAGAATCCAATGACCGAACAAGGTTGATTCTAGTAGAATTAAACGTTCACAAAATAAAAAAGTAAAAGTATTGAAAGGTAGAGGTAGAGGTTGAGCAATTACAAAAGATTTCTCTTGGCTGCGATTTATAATGTCAGAAGCGGTTCCTTATAGTGCCAAACTGCTGTGTTTGTTGTTTTCTTCTTTACTTCTTCTTTTTCCGTATGTGCTTGTTATTGTTTTGTGTACTCCTTTTCCTTCATTCGTGAGAACCCTCTTTAATAGCTCTACCTTTATAATAGTACCTTACTTGAAAGCAAAGTTACAAATGCAACCATGCGGAATGTGTATTGTGAATTTTTCCTCAGAGGTTGCTGCATTGCTTAGGCATCCAAAACAAAGTATTTTGTTTTTCCAGAAAAAGTGGAAATTATAGATTGTAAAATTGCTTCTAAAATCAGTAATATACTAGCAGAAGGTAGTTATAACATTTAAATTAAAGGATAGTGAAAAACAAAAAGAGCATTTCAATGTTATCTATATTTAATATTAGGCCAGATAAAATATACGGAGATAAGAACAATAATTTCGTGTGTAATTTGAGTTTGGGACTTTTGCTGCCAATTCGATGAGTCATTTTACGTAGTCTAATTGTGAATTGAAGTGCAAATAGAAACGATTAAATAATCTGCACTTTTCTAAGTTAAATACTTTTTGAAAATATTATACAAAGTAAATTGAACTCTACGTTACCGTGTGTGGTTAGTGTACAGGTGGCAGATGTCGCAAAAATAGTTCTGTATGACATTGCATGCATCATAATCAGATTTGTGACGTTTAATATTACAATTTCTTTGACGCACAATGCTTTAACTGACTGATAGAAGTATCACTGCTAGAACATGGTTTTAACTCTTTTAACTCTTTCTTACAGGTATTGTCAAAGCATACTAATTCGTACAGAATGACGGGTAAGTGCAATCGCAGTTAGATATTTAATTTTAGTTTTTATTTTCAATCTGCTTTTCATCAAAACCGTATAAACGAAGACAGAGAAACAAAAAATATCCTGGCAGGGTGTTCCTTCATATTATCTAGGTTGTCACATTCTAATCGTTCTTGTAGCGGAATTTAATTCATGTTGCTTTATATATACATATTGGCGGTAAATGATTTGTAAAATAGTAAAACAATTATCACTACCAATAGATCTATTGTAGTGAAGTGATTACGTATGAATATTTTTTTTATAATTCTTTTTATGAATTAGCAATGAAAAGGTCTTTGTGAAGGTTCATGAAGTAGTAGTAGTATTATTTATTTAGTAATATTTTGATTAGTTGTATTTTCAATGATGCAATTTACAATTACATTTTCTTTTGAGATGTCTAAACTATTTTCTCGCAAGTTCTATATATTGTTACGTTTTTATTCTGTGAGCGTTTAATTCTATTTGAATTGACCTTGTTCTATCACTGGATTCTGTTACAATTATATACAGCAACAATTTATTTAATAAACTCTATTTACAATAAACTCTGTTTACAATCAACTATTTACAATAACGCTCTAATGTGCTTGCAACTTTTTCCTCTGTATCGATGTTTTCGCAATCACTTTCGGGATTAGATTGATTTTCACTCCTCAACACTGGCTCTATTTATACTCTGTTGGCAACATCCCAGAATCTTCCTTTATCGAGATTCTTCTCTTTCTTTCTCGTTTGCTTGTTCTGGTTGTTGCTTATTTCTTTTTGTTGACATTCGTTTTGATGCTGCCAATAGTGTCAGTCACAAAAGTGATGAGTAACCAACTATCGATACTCGGTACACTGCCCTCCTCTTAACCTTGTTCGTCCCGAACAAGTTTTTATACTTCCCCCCGATATGGCGCAAGTCGCTCCAAATGCACTACTTTAAACTTTGCTCTTTTATTCCAGGCACTTTGAATACGATACACTACGTCATTTATTTTTGCTATAATCTCATATGGTCTTTCCCAATGAGTGTAGTTTAGGAGACCGGCCTTTCTTTCGTTGTGGATTATGAAGCATTACAAGCTCTCCTTCATAGAACCCTGAATTTGCTTTCAAGTCATACCTGGCCTTCATCTTATCGCTTATCATCTGCGACCGCTCTCTGATGAACTGATGTACTTCATCCAACTGTTCCCGCTTTTCGCTAGTATAGTTAACTTCGGTTGATGTCGTTGGTGTTACGACTCCAAATTTTAAATCAGCTGGCAGCCTTAACACGTTTCCAAAAATTGCCATTGCCGGTGTAGTAGCCGTCGTATCATGTCGTGCGCATCGATATGCCATGAGGAACATTGGTATATGTACATCCCAGTCTCTTTGGTATTTATCTACGACTTTTCTCAAATATTCCTCCAAGGTACGGTTAAATCGTTCTACCATGCCATCAGATTGTTGATGCAAAGCTGTTGTACGGGTTTTGTATATACCCAACATACGGCATATCTCTTGGAATACAACTGATTCGAAATTTCGACCTTGGTCTGAGTGTAACTCCATCGGTACACCAAAACGAGTAATCCATTGGTTGACGAATACATCCGCAACTGTACAAGCTTCTTGATTTGGAATGGGGTATACTTCAGGCCATTTACTGAAGTAATCTATAACCACCAGAACATACTTGTTTCCTGCGTTGCTTATTGGAAATGGTCCAGCTATGTCCATAGCAATTCGCTCAAATGGAGCACTCACGGTGTATTGGTACATTTTACCTCGACTTTTCTTATTGGGACCTTTGGCCATTACACATTGCTTACACTTCTGAATCCAATCAGCGACATGGTCATGACATCCAACCCAATAAAATCGTTTCTTTATTTTCTCGACGGTTTTGGTGATGCCCAAATGCCCTCCACTGGCGGCATTGTGATACTCAGCTATCACTTCATTTATTCTTGCCTTGGGTAGCACTAGAAGATCACTAGTGATTTTTCCATCTTCACTTTCCCATGCTCGGAATAAACATCCGTCTCGTAAGTGCAGGCTTTGCCACTGCGCCCAGTATGCCTTTGATATTGGACTCTCATTAGCCATATCTTGCCAATCTGGACGTATGCCCTGCTCCTTGTATTCCATAATCTATACGAGATCTGGGTCGTTCCACTGATCTTCTTGAACTCGTTTGGTGGACCATGACTCCTCCGGCAATATATTCGTAAGTCGTATGTCGACAATGTGCTCCTTGCTTTCCACTCGAGAACAATGTTTACATTCCATTTTGCAAGGACGACGAGATAGAGCATCCGCGTTGCCGTGATGTCCTCCTTTACGATGTTCGATGGTAAAATCATAACTCTGCGGCCTTTCAATCCAGTGCGCCAATTGTCCTTCCGGGTTTTTAAATTGTAATAACCACCTTAGCGCTGCGTGGTCAGTTCTTAGATGAAATGACTGACTGTACAAGTTTTTATGGAAATACTTTACACATTCCAGTATCGCGAGCAACTCTCTTCGAGTGACACAGTAGTTTCTTTCTGGCTTCGACAGAATTTTACTGTAGTATGCTATTACTTTTTCTTGCCCATCTTGCCACTCGCATCTGTGTCCAATACAAACTTTTGACCAGGTACTGGATACGCTAATACTGGTGCTGAACAGAGTTTTCTTTCAACCGTTCGAATGCTTTCTGTTGTTCCTCGCCCCACACAAATGGTTTGTTCTTTCTTGTTAAGTCATGCAGACTGCTGGCGATGTTTGCAAATCCAGGAACAAATCGTCTATAGTAGGTACATAAGGAATAGGCCATTCTTGTACTGCTGCTACTTTCTCCTCGTCGGTATATACCCCTTCTGTTGTTACTTTATGACCAAGATATTTAACTTCTCGCCTGAAGAGTGAACACTTTTTCATATTCAGTTTAAGCCCTGCTGATTGTATACGCTCAAATACTTTTTTCAACTTTTCCAGGTGGTCGTTAAAATCTTTTCCCATCACGATATTGTCATCCAGGTACACCAAGCACGTTTTCCAGTATAGTCCTCTGAGTACACGCTCCATCAAACGTTTGAAAGTAGCTGGCGCATTGCATAAGCCAAATGGCATCATTGTAAATTGCCATAGGCCATCGCCAATACTGAAAGCTGTTTTCTCTTTGTCCTCCTTACCAAGATCCACTTGCCAGTAGCCACTTTGCAGATCAAGAGTTGAGAACCACTTCGCACCAGATAGCGTGTCCAGAGTGTCATCGATTCTTGGCAGTGGATAGTTGTCTTTTTTTCGTAATATCATTTAGCTTTCTGTAACCCACGCAGAATCGAGTACTTCCATCCTTCTTCTTTACCAGCACAACTGGTGAACTCAATGGACTCGCTAATGGTTCAATAACACCTTGTTTCTGCATATCGGAAATCAGCTTAATGGATTCATCTCTTTTGGCCAATGGAACTCGTCGTGGTGCTTGACGAATTGGTCTAGAATCACCGGTGTCAATGTGATGCTTCACGAAGGTTGTTCGTCCTCCAGTTTTTCCATTTGAAGAAAAAATTGAACTGTACTTCTCCAATAATTGTGAAGCCCTTTCTTTTTGCTGTTTGGTAAGCACACCTGCCCATTCTTCCATCTGTGCTTTCAATTCCGCTCTAACAGTTCCTGATCTTCCAGCTTTCATCGGCGAACTCTTTTCGCAGTCTATTGCGGCAGTAACTTCCTGGTAATGACCAATCACCATTCCTTTCTTCACAACTGTAGATGTATTAGTTGGATTTAATATTCGCACCGGTACCATTCTAATTTCTTTAGGTTCCACTAACGTCCTACCAAGAATGATGTTTTTATTTGGTATTTCTTTATCTGCTTCCACTAACCACAACTTGCCTGTCCCATCATCCACATTTATCTGTGCCCAAATCACCGCTTCTGATTTTGCTGGAACCTCTTGGCGTTGACATGCCAGTACTCGTATGATGTTGCCACTACGCTTGTAACCGATGTTCAATGGTAACTCGACATTTGCATAGCGTAGTATCCGTTGATTTAAATCTAACGTAAACCCATTGTCAATCATAAAATCAACACCAATTATTACGTCATCGATGATGTCGGCTACAATGAATTCATGTTCCAATAGTTACTCGCTTCTTTATCTTACCCAGAATTTGTGCATCCTCACCCGTTGCTGTACGCAATTTTATTCCCATTAAAGGCTCAAACCTCTTTACCAAATCGCTCTTGATTATAGAATGTGATGCACCAGTATCCAGGATCAACATGAATTCCATATTGTCCAATTTTCCATCAATAGTCAAGCTGCTTGGCACACGCTGTAGTTGTGAAATGTGAATGATGGGGCAGCCCACTGTTGGAGTCAGTTCACGCCCCGATGAACTGACTCGATTTAGTTTAACGATGGATTTGTGTTAGTGGAGCGATGGCTATCCACCTTATCCTCCTTCTTTTGTCTTCCTGGAGAATTCGATCTTGATCGCTTTCGTCGTAGATGGCAGTCACGCGCCATGTGTCCTGGCTTGTCGCAAATTAAGCACTTGCCAGTAAATCTGATTTCGAGTCGACTTCTTGTTCTTCCTTCAGGCTGCACTACTGACACTGACACTGACACTGCCTGACACATTTCTTCACCCAGATCTGATGTTTCTGTCTCTAGTTGGCGTACACGTGGCACTGGTCGACACATTAAACTGGCGGCTTCATATGTCAAGGCACTACTGACTATTTCGGCATATGTATTCCTGGGTGACATGACTAGGGCACGCTTTGTCTCTCCATCACGTATGCCATCTATGAATTCCTCTATTTTTATTTTTTCGACGAACTTTTCCGAATTACCGCAGAACGCTAGATGACATAACATCGGAAGCGAATTCCTGAAGGCTCTCGTTACTCCGTTGCACACGTGATCTTAACTCCACTCGATGTAATTGACTCTTGTATTCATTTCCATATTTCCGCTGGAGTGTGTCCATCAGTGATTGGTAGCTACCACGATCTTTCTCTGGAACCATCTGTAACACTTCGGAAGCATTACCTTTTAATGCGACTATTAAAGCAGCAGTCTTGTCGCTATCATCCCATTGATTCTTCGAAGCTGTTGTCTCAAATTGAAGCTTGAAGATATTGAATGGCGTGCTTCCGTCAAATGTTGGTAGCTTTAGTTTGATTGTACTTGAATCTCTAATCACTGATGTGGCTGGTCCATTTATTTATAGTTGATTGAGTTCGTGCTGTAATTTCTCGAACTTATCTTCCAAGTCATCTACATGTTCCTTCAGATCTGTGACTTTTTCATTAATGGTTCCGGAAATTTCCTGAAATCTAATCTCAATTCCTTTTTGTAGATTTTCGATGACCTTTTCTTGTCGAGCCGAACCTTTTTGAATTTCCATACGCAATTCAGCCGAATATTCTTGAAACTTGGAGTCAGTTGTTTTCTGGAATTCTCCCATAGCGCTTTCTTGGCGAGACGAACCTTCTTGAATTTCCATACGCAATTCACTAATAAACCCCTCTTGGCGTACCGAATGTTCTTGAAGCTTTGAATCAATTGTTTTGTTTTAGTCTTTAAAAATAAAATAAATATGTGGCACTTCCCTTCCGATACTGTTGTGCGCGTTAAATTTTCAGCAGTGTTAGAAGGGAGTTACTTATATTAGCCGCTTCAGAAGGGCAGAACCTTTGTGACATCACTTTTTCTGCGCTTTGTCACAGAGCTTTTTTAGAAGCTTTTTCATGGCATGTTATTAATTACTTAAGTAAAAGCGTGCGCTTAATCCGATTAGAAATAAAATTTCAACACGATTCAATAATCATGAAAAGTCAAAACTATCAATATTTCGAGGACTACTATAAAGGTCTACAATTCAATAGATCAACAACAATAGCAGATATTTTGAATTAAGTAAACCCATATTTTTCAGAATGAATTAAACTTTTTGCTGGAAATTTTGGAAGCAAGAAAGGACGTGTTTGAGTGTAAGAACAGATAGTTGAACACATAATAGGTTCAACTCAGTTTAATCCAGTAAGATTTGGCGTTTTAATTTAGTTTAGATTACATTTAAATTTGAAATTGTACAACGACTTTAAACTTAGTTTAAATGGCAAATACTGTTTAGCTTTCACTGAAAAACTGGCCCTAAGAGAACGAGACTAACAAAGTAATTTTTAATAACATTTACGAAGATTAAAATTATTTACATAAAACAAACGAGTTACTTGGTTTGTGTTGAATTAACATTTAAAGTTACTTGGTTATTTTGTGATTTTAGTTAAAGGTACTAAGAAGCTACATGGAATAAAAAGATAAATGTCTAATTTTTTTTTGTTCAGAAATTTAATAATGGGATAACAGAACGAAGTAACTAGCGATTACTTGATTCTGTTCAATCACAGGAGTAGTCACAATTTGACGAAAACGTGAAACGTCGTGTCGAGTTTTACATGATCTGGATGTAAAAATAATCATTACAATTCATTAATCATTAGAAATAAAAATATTTTTTATTTGTTATTCATAAAACTTATAACATACTTAAACATATTTATAAATCAAAACCTCCACATACATTTTGTTTTATAAAGATTGTATTGTGTTTTTTCTTAAGTATTATGTATAATTTTTATTTCCATACGTAGTGCTTTACGAGACCTTGTTTTTGTAGAAAAATTATTTCGTTTTTCGAAAAATAATAAAAATTGATATAGATACATAGATACATATAATACATTGATGTGCATTTATGCGTTCGCTCGCTTGTGTCGTATACAAATACCAGCGTTGGGTTCGAAATGTTTATAACTTTCAATGGGATTATGAACCATACTCACTATGTTATCAAACAAATAAGCAACATACCTAAAAAATTCATTAGTTTTCGTTTTTATTTTTAATGCTATATTGTGTATTCCTCATAGATCCTAATCAACAATATTATGGTGGGTATCCTCCTCAAGGTGGGTATCCTCCGCAAGGTGGGTATCCTCCGCAAGGTGGGTATCCTCCCCAAGGTGGCTATCCTCCCCAAGGCGGATACGCGCAGGGAGGTTACGCGCCTCCACCAAGTGGTTACCCACACGGCGGATATGCACCTCAACCAGGTTTTGTGCAACCTCCTCCTGTTGGTGGAGGCTATGGAGTTTATGATGACCCAGAAGGTCAGCCGAAAAATTTTTCTTTCGACGATCAAAGCATTCGTAAAGGATTCATACGTAAAGTGTACATGATTTTAATGGTGAGTTTCTTAGTTTTGTATTTAAATATATGTTCTACTAACAATTACAATATTTCCAAATTACCAATGTGCTTAATTCAATTGCAGGCTCAACTTCTGATCACGTTTGGATTCATCGCACTTTTCGTTTTCCATACGCCTACTAGAGATTTTGCAAATCGTAATCCATCACTTTTCTGGATTGCTTTAGCGGTTTTACTAGTAACTATGATATCAATGGCATGTTGTGAAAGCGTACGACGCAAAACACCTATGAATTTAATTTTCTTAACATTGTTCACTGTAGCCGAATCATTCCTTCTTGGCGTATCCGCCGGTCGTTTTGCTCCACAAGAAGTTAGTAAATATTGATTAAGTATTTATATGCTGTTTGTTGATATTCGTACATAATGTTTATTTTAGGTTTTGATGGCAGTTGGTATTACAGCTGCTGTTTGCTTAGCCTTAACTATATTCGCAATACAAACAAAATACGATTTCACAATGTGTGGTGGTATACTACTAGTGGGTATGGTTGTATTTTTGATCTTTGGTATTGTGGCAATTTTCTTGCCGGGGAAAATCATGACTTTGGTGTATTCTTCCATTGGCGCGTTATTCTTTTCCATCTACTTGATTTATGATACCCAATTGATGATGGGTGGTGAACACAAATATTCCATTAGCCCAGAAGAATATATATTTGCAGCATTAAATCTCTACTTGGACATTATTAATATATTTATGTATATATTAGCTATCATTGGCGCTTCAAGGGACTAAGTTTTGCTAATATCAGTAAGAAATTTAACGAGAAAAATCAATCAACAGTTGGCTGGTTCTTCATGTAATAAAAAAGTAATGCCAATCACCATACCAAATATCCACACTCTTTAAAAGGAATCTATCCGCATCCGTGTATAAGTACTGCACGTGAATTCAGCAACGAGACAGATATGGCGTTTACTATAATTATATTCGCCTCTTTTGTACTCCGTACCTTTTATTGTTTTTTCAGGTCGAATTTATTTTTTTAAATAATGTTCTGAATGTTTCGTTAAAACTTGTATATTTTTCGTTAATTATTCAATCCCTTACAATTAATATAAGACATTTTTGTTACTTATGAATTGTTTACAGATGCATACATACTCTATATATACAGAAAAACTAATTTATTAATATGTCATGAATATAATGCTATTATTAAATAAATCTGACCACACGGTCCTTTATAATTAATTATAATATATAATATAACCTGTTTGCTTACTAAAATTAAGAACTGAGCGTATTCGATAGTTCAGTATAAACTAGTATTTTTATTTTCAGTCAATTTATGTCATACATATAATGCTTAAACACAAAGTTCCGAAATTAAGTATTGAATAATGAAGAAGCAATGAAGTCGCATGATGCAAATGACATTGAGAGACAAGGCAATATACAATTCAGCGAAGAAAATGTGCGAAGAGCCTTTATTCGCAAAGTCTATGCAATAGTGTTGGTTAGATCTGTAAATAAAATAGAGATGATATAAATGCTTATGAGTATAGTTTCTAGGTTCAGCTGATGATTACATTTGGATTTGTTGCAATGTTCGTTTTCATTGACCCACTCAATGACATGGTATCAGAACATCGTGAAATACTTTGGATTGCTTTGGGTGTGTCGATTGTTTTTCTATTTGTGTTGTTTTGTTGCGAAAATGTTCGACGGACATATCCGATGAACTACATATGTTTGGCAATATTTACAATAGCTGAATCAATTATTGCTGGCTGCTGTGCTAGCATATATGCTCCTAATGAGGTAATTTAGCGCACATATTTAATGGTACTTTCAATTTTAATCCAATGCTATTTGTAATATTTCCAACAGGTCTTTCTCGCTATAGGCATCACGGTAATTGTTTGCCTGGCATTAACCATTTTCGCAATGCAAACGGCAATTGATTTTACTGTGTGTGGGGGCGTTCTATTGGTAGCCACGATCATCTTGATAGTAATGAGTTTGGTTGGAATTTTTTTTCCAAATAAAATATTGACGACTGTTTATTGTTCTTGTGGTGCGGTAGTTTTCTCATTGTATTTATTATTTGATACCCAAATGATGCTGGGAGGAAAACATAAATCCTCCATTAGTCCTGAGGAATATATATATGCTGCCCTCAGCATATATTTAGATATAATATATATTTTCTATTATATCCTACAACTTATTGGATTAACAAACAAATAATATGTCGTGTTCATATGTTCGTGCTAATATACCAATAGCAGTTTTTTTTTGTTGAGTAAATATTTTTACGGGAAGAGAAGCTCGGCCAAAGAGCTCTTCGGGGGTTATAATTGCCATATATTTAAAAAAAAAACATGTTTTTATATTAATCCCGTTTTTTTTTTGCACAAACAACATGAAATTAATATATTCGTGTTCATTTCATAAATTCGCAAACAATAATATGAACCAAGAATTATAGTACATATACGAAACTCCTCTACATTGCCACAATGTCTCTTGCTTTTATGTAGTTTTTCTGCATGGTTTAAATATTTTGTTACAGGTCCGGCATCAAATATTAAATAATGAAGCAATGAAGTCGCTTAATGCATATGACATTGAGAGATAAGGCAATATACAATTCAGCGAAGCAAATTTGCGAAGAGCCTTAATTCGCAAAGTCTATACGATAATGTTGGCTAGATCTGTAGTGATGATATCAATATTTGTAAGTATGTTGTAGCTTCTAGTTTCAGCTGGTGACAACGTCTAGATTTGTCGGAATGTTCGTTTTCACTGACTCTTTCAATGACATAGTATTTAGATAATCATGAAATACTTTGGATTGATTTAGTTGCAGTGGATTTTCTCAAGACGGATCTATTAAAAAAAATTGTACTTAGTACTTAGAATTTAATTTTAAAAAGCTTAATTTTCATGGTTTTGCACACATTTCATCAATTAATATTTCAGGATTTATTGGTATTACCCGTGTTGCTCTACCATTTAGTCACTTCTTGATTAATAGAATTATTCCAGAAATATTACAATTAAAGTCTTAAGAACTATATGTCCAGCTGTCAATGCAATCGTGCTGATAAATGTTGAGACTTTTAAATATTACATATAAAGGGTTTTCCATTAGGGACATAACAATTTTATCTATTAATAAAACACAAAAATATATTGCAAGCATTACATTTTATGAATGAAATTCGATTTCGGTCATATGACTACCACGAGCCCGTTTACAGCGGTCGATTCTTTGGACCCTATTTTCCACCACTCTAGCACACATTTCGACCGGAACGTTGGCAATTTCGCGGTGGATGTTGTCTTTGAGCTCGTCTAAAGTTGCTGGCTTGTTGGCATAGACCAGTGACTTGATAAAGCCCCATAAAAAGAAATCCAATAGTGTTAGATCGCATGAACGAGGCGGCCATTCGACCGGACCATTTCTCGAGTTAACACGTTCACCGAATTTGCCTTGCAATGAATCGATTGTGACGTGTGCTGTGTGGCTAGTGGCACCGTCTTGTTGAAACCACATATCGCCGATGTCAAGTTCATCCAATTCTGGCCACAAATGCACGATAGCGATTACCGTCTCCATTGACGGTAACATGACGGTCGTTTTCATCCACGAAAAAATACGGCCCAATCACACCTCCGGCATGAAAACCGCACCCAACAGTAACTTTTTGCGGATGCAACGGTATCTCAAGAAGCACTTGTGGGTTTGTTGCTGACCAAAAATGCATATTTTGGTTATTGACAAAGCCATTGACCAGAAATGAGCTCCATCGCTGAAGATGATTTTTCGCTCTTAAAGTTGCGACCACCGACTCAGAATTTCGGTAGTAATTTTTAATAATTTCCAAACGTTGCTGGTTCGTGAACTTTACCATGATGAAAATGTTGACTTTAACTAACGTTTTGACATTGACAGTTGATTAAAAAAGTTTAAGGATGCGTTCATATAAATATACGAAATAGTTGTGTCCCTAATGGAAAACCCGACATGACGGTCGTTTTCATCCACGAAAAAATACGGCCCAATCACACCTCCGGCATGAAAACCGCACCCAACAGTAACTTTTTGCGGATGCAACGGTGTCTCAAAAGCACTTGTGGGTTTGTTGCTGACCAAAAATGCATATTTTGGTTATTGACAAAGCCATTGAGCCAGAAATGAGCTCCATCGCTGAAGATGATTTTTCGCTCTTAAAGTTGCGACCACCGACTCAGAATTTCGGTAGTAATTTTTATTAATTTCCAAACGTTGCTGGTTCGTGAACTTTACCATGATGAAAATGTTGACTTTAACTGCTACTACATTCACGCTTTTAACACGTGCAAAGTAGTTCGATCCTGTGCAGCTCGTGGACAAAAATCGAAGAAGCATTGTATACTATTGAAATTTCAAATACTTGTGTGATTGATGCTGATAGATTTTAGCGTAGGCTCGAGATTCTTGACTTCAACTCTATTTGACTAAATTTTTTCGGAGACACGTTTTTTTTTATTTTTTGTCTAATTTTAGAATCTGCTTGAAATTCTTATTGTTATACTCTGTTTGTTCTGTTCTGTTTGTTATACTCGTACTATGTTATTGATGATAAACTTTATAAACAAAATGGTTTGCTTATATTTTAGTTTATCAAATATATATATATATTTATAAATAAAGAGATTGAACGAATCGTGAATTCTTTTTCATATTGTAAACAAAAATTTTTGTTGTATTTAGATTTTTTTTAGATCTAGTTCGTTAGTGACAAGTACCACAGATGGTGGTACTTTTCTTTCGTCTAGTAATTGGTTGTACCGTGAATTCTTTTCATATTGTAAACAAAAATTTTTGCAAGTACCACAGAAGTTGGTACTTTTCTCTAGTTTAGTAATTGGTTGCACCCAGCGGCGTAGCTAGCACGAGTGGCACCCGTGGCGGTAATTGTGATGTTACCCCAAGAATGAAAACTGTTAATTAATAAAAATCCGTTACTGCACTGTAACATATAAACACTTTAAATATTATATAAATACATTTACCTAAACATTTTTCTTTCTAACTTTTACACTTGCCAAGTCATTGATGACATTTTTAAAATTTATATTTTGTACGGCCTCGCGTTCTGTGGTTAGTAACGTTTAGGGTTCACTGACAGTGAAATGTGCAGGTTTTGCATGGAGGACACTTAATTCTAATTGTCTGCCTTCTTGTTAACTCTAACAAGAAGGCAGAAGGCAGAACTCTATATTTTGTACGGCCTCGCGTTCTGTGGTTAGTAACGTTTAGGGTTCACTGACAGTGAAATGTGCAGGTTTTGCATGGAGGACACTTAATTCTAATTGTCTGCCTTCTTGTTAATTCTAACAAGTAGGCAGACAATAAGTAGGGAAATAATTCAGCCAGGGGAACTGACTGCAATCGAAATAAGAACAATAAAGAAGTTTATTGGTAAAATTGGAGGAAGCAATATCTGCCAATAATTTAATGGTATGTCACAATAGTTCAGAAAAGAACGTATGGTATGGTATGTTATTAATGATATGGCACAATATTTCAGAAACGAACGTATGGTATGGTATGGTATTAATGGTATGGCACAATAGTTCATAAACGAACGTATGGTATGGTATTCAAGGTATGTCACAATAGTTCAGAAACGAACGTATGGTATGGTATGGTATGGCACAATAGTTCAAAAACGAACATAGCGCCATCGGCTAACGATGGACGGAACTCAATTCCTTTATTATTATGGTTAGTAAGCCAAGGTAGTTGAGTCAGATTTTCTTCATTGCTGCCCGCATATATCCTTTTCAATTTCAGCTCCTTGTGTGAGTACCCTCTACATGATTTCAATCAAAACATTGATAAGTCGATATACCTGCCTGGTTGCACCCAGCGGCGTAGCTAGCACGAGTGGCACCCGTGGCGGTAATTGTGATGTCACCCCAAGAATGAAAACTGTTAATTAATAAAAATCCGTTACTGCACTGTAACATATAAACACTTTAAATATTATATAAATACATTTACCTAAACATTTTTCTTTCTAACTTTTACACTTGTCAAGTCATTGATGACATTTTTAAAATTTATATTTTGTACGGCCTCGCGTTCTGTGGTTAGTAACGTTTAGGGTTCACTGACAGTGAAATGTGCAGGTTTTGCATGGAGGACACTTAATTCTAGATTGTCTGCCTTCTTGTTAACTCTAACAAGTAGGCAGACAATAAGTAGGGAAATAATTCAGCCAGGGGAACTGACTGCAATCGAAATAAGAACAATAAAGAAGTTCATTGGTAAAATTGGAGGAAGCAATATCTGCCAATAATTTAATGGTATGTCACAATAGTTCAGAAAAGAACGTATGGTATGGTATGTTATTAATGATATGGCACAATATTTCAGAAACGAACGTATGGTATGGTATGGCACAATAGTTCATAAACGATCGTATGGTATGGTATGGTATGGTATTCAAGGTATGTCGCAATAGTTCAGAAACGAACGTATGGTATGGTATGGTATGGCACAATAGTTCAAAAACGAACGTAGCGAGATCGGCTGACGATGGACGGAACTCAATTCCTTTATTATTATGGTTAGTAAGCCAAGGTAGTTGAGTCAGATTTTCTTCATTGCTGCCCGCATATATCCTTTTCAATTTCAGCTCCTTGTGTGAGTACCCTCTACATGATTTCAATCAAAACATTGATAAGTCGATATACCTGCCTGGTTGCACCCAGCGGCGTAGCTAGCACGAGTGGCACCCGTGGCGGTAATTGTGATGTCACCCCAAGAATGAAAATGTTAATTAATAAAAATCCGTTACTGCACTGCAACATATAAACACTTTAAATATTATATAAATACACTTACCTAAACATTTTTCTTTCTAACTTTTACACCTGCCAAGTCATTAATGACATTTTTAAAATTTATATTTTGTACGGCCTCGCGTTCTGTGGTTAGTAACGTTTAGGGTTCACGGACAGTGAAATGTGCAGGTTTTGCACGGAGGACACTTAATTATAGATTGTCTGCCTTCTTGTTAACTCTAACAAGTAGGCAGACAATAAGCAGGGAAATAATTCAGCCAGGGGAACTGACTGCAATCAAAATAAGAACAATAAAGAAGTTCATTGGTAAAATTGGAGGAAGCAATATCTGCCAATAATTTAATGATATGGCACAATATTTCAGAAACGAACTTATGGTATGGTATGGTATTAATGGTATGGCACAATAGTTCATAAACGAACGAATGGTATGGTATGGTATTAATGGTATGGCAGAACGTATGGTATGGTATGGAATTCAAGGTATGTCACAATAGTTCAGAAACGAACGTATGGTATGGTATGGTATGCTATTAATGGTATGGCACAATAGTTCAAAAACGAACGTAGCGCCATAGGCTAACGATGGACGGAACACAATTCCATTATTATTATGGTTAGTAAGCCAAGGTAGTTGAGTCAGATTTTCTTCATTGCTGCCCGCATATATCCTTTTCGATTTCAGCTCCTTGTGTGAGTACCCTCTACATGATTTCAATCAAAACATTGATAAGTCGATATACCTGCCTATCGCTAGATCCGCCGAAAGATTAATGGCCAGTGTTGCCACCTTACTATATGCGGAGTGGCTACACACAAAGCTGAAAAGCTAGAAAATGCTAATTATGTTTTCAAAAAAGGCTTAAATATCTGCTGCAATGCAAAAAATAAAGAAGAAACACTAGAAATTGCTAATTATGTTTTCAAAAAAAGCTTAAATATCTGCTGCAATGCAAAAAAATAAGGAGATATTCCCGAGCATTTAAATGGTATACCAGCATCACAGAGACACAATTTCGAGATGCTTAATACCCAAAAAATGCTCATCAAAATAGAACAACTATTTATGAAAAAAGTATTACAACTTGAAATCAAGGAAACGCAATTACATATCAATACAATCAACAAACCAAAATCACATACAATGCAGGAACTGAGGAAAACACTAACAGAGAAAGAAAGCAACAATATAATAACAAAACAAAATTTATTCAGTTAAAAAATAGCAAAACAGACAGAAAATACCATAAACAAAAAACTGCAAATAAATAGGACTTTAGATCGGCAACAAGGGGACGATATAGAAACTTTAAACAATAATATAACCGAGGCAATACTAGAAGCACAGAAACAACATTGTAGAAAGCCTAAGCATAAAGAAGAGAAAATAAGCAAGGAAACAAAACAGCTCATGGAGCAAAGAAGAAAGGCACGAGAAAAGCAAGATATACATGAGATGCGCAGGTTAAATAAGATTATATCTAAGGAGATACGAAAGGACATAAGACATAAATATAACACTTGTCAAATTGAGCAAACTATACAAGAAAACAAGAGTATGAAAATAATGAGGAGAAATTTATCAGAAGTAAGACATCAGATTTTTAAACTTAAAGATGAAAGCGGACATGTGACAACCAATAGTGCACAGAAATGGACGAAGGAGGAGAAATTGAGCAAGTTTTTAACTACAAGTATCTCGGACATGAAATAAAAATTGAAAAGGACAATCAGACTTGTGAAATAAATAGAAGAGTGGGACTTGGATGGACAGCGTTTGGTAAACTGAAATACATATTTAAAAGTGAGCTACCTATGTGCTTAAAAAGAAAAGTATACGATCAATGCGTGCTACCTGTTATCACCTACGATTGTGATACATTGACTTTGACCAAACGAACAATAAATAAATTGAGAGTGTCTCAGAGGGCAATGGAAAGGTAAATGCTTGGGGTAACCAGAAGAGACAGAATAACAAATAAATCGCTGAGAGAAAAAACGAAAGTGACAGACATAATAGAAAGAGTGACATGAACAAAACGGCGAGAAGCTGGGCATGTAGCTCGTATGACTAAAAGATGATGGACTAAAAGAGTCCTTGAGTGGAGATTGAGAGAGGATAAACGTAAAATAGGAAGACCACCTACAAGATGGAGTGACGACATAAAGAGAGTTACAAATAACTAAATAAAAACAGCTCAGGACAGAGAAAAATGGAAACATATGGAGGAGGCCTATGTTCAGCAGTGGACGCAAATGGCTGGATGATGATGATGAAAACACATAGCACTCAAGTACAACAATGAGACGTGCCTTAGATTCAAGTATTATTTCGAATGCCAAAAGAAATTAGCCAAACAAAATAAAAGGCTGAAATATCTGCTGCAATGCAAAAAATAAGGAAATATTCCCGAGTATTTAAAGGGTAGCATCACTGAGACACAACTTCAAGATGCTTAATACACAAAAAATGTCCACCAAAATAGAACAACTATTTATGAAAAAAGTATTACAACTTGAAATCAAGGAAACGCAATTACATATCAATACAATTGACAAAACAAAATCATATACAATGCAGGAACTGAGGAAAACACTAACAGAGGAAGAAAGCAACGATACAAAATTTATTCAGTCAAAAAATAGCAAAACAGACAGAAAATACCCTTGCTTTTGGACTAAAGTTTGCGTTACCGGTAATCAAGAAATATTTATCACCCCTTACACATAAATAGCGGGCTGGAGCAAGCGATACAATGTGTAGAAGAGGAGAAGACGTGAGATCTGGCCAGATGTGATCTAGCAACCAAAATAAGCAATTTCAAAAACAATTTCACAAACGATAGGCAAGAAAAACTTTTGCTGAAGATCACGGAGGACACAAAACGGTTACACAGCAAACACAAAGAAACAATAATAGTAGCGCAAACTGATAAAGGAAACAAAATTGATTTGTTAGAACGTAAAGAGTATATGGACAAAATGCAGGAGCTACTTGGTGACAAAAATACCTACAGGACAATGAGGAAGGATCCAAGGCAACAGCTAATCGGGAAAAGCAATCAACTAGTCTACACCACTTCAACTACATTGACACGAAACTTAAATACTTGGTATATAAACTTGGTATATAAAGGATACATCATCGGGTAGGATAATGAATTTTAATTCAAATCATCCGATGGAACAAAAAATCCAGCACAGCAATAGGTAAGCATTATACACAGAGTATACAACATTATAGACGACGAATTTAAACCGCAATATTACATAAAAATTAGGACCATACTAACATAGACAAACTAATACAACAAACACCGACTAAATCAAGAACAATATAAAAGACATCATCATGAAGGCATCAGCTTTTCAAATTTAAAGATGAAAGCGGACATGTGACAACCAATAGTGCACATATATTAAATATAGTGGAAAACTTTTTTAAAAACTCATACAATGAACAATTGAGGTGCAATAAATAGGGCTGGGCTGGCAATACTAGGAACAAAGAAATAACATTGTAAAAAGCTTAAGCATGAAAATGTTCACTCAAAATTCCGACATTTTCTGTGGTGCTCTCGCTTTTTTGTTGATTAACCTACTCATTTGAAAATATTATAATTCTTTATGCAAAATTGATATTTATTTATTTATTTATGCAAAAATATTATTCCTGAAGAAACGAGAGCAAAAGCGACAACAAATACGCAAGCGTAGACTCGTGTGTGTACCAATGAGAGTGTAATGGACGAAAGACGAACAATTTGTGTGTTGATTTTGGTGGCTGATGGATGGCACAAAAATGACAAAATCTTCAAAAATGCCAAAAATGCCAATTATCAATGAAAAATATAGTATTTTACTGAGCATACGTACATATACTTTTTATATAGGCAAATAGAAAGAAACGGTGTGGTTGACATGCGTGCAAAGGTTTTGTCATTTTGATTGTATATATGCAGATGTGTATGTACGTATGGGTACATATGGTATATGGATAGAATAAAAATAGATTGCACATGCGTATTGGATATTGATAACGCATATTTATTTTTCAGATAATAGGGTTTACGAAGAGAGCATCGTTTTGATTGGTTTATTTGCGGATTCTCATCGACGTTAAAGTAACGGATATTAATTGAATATATTATGTAGAGAAAACATTGCAATATTATTATTGGCAAGAATATTGCAAGGATTGCGATTGGCGACAGCAGAATAAAAACAAAATGTCCGAATTTATTACGCTCTTTGTAGGTGGTGATCGGTCTTATTCTATTTACTTTGTAGAATGTTTTTAGGTTTGTTTACGTACTTTCGCAGTAAAAACTTGCAACGAGTAAGTAAAATAAGCATTTATAAATAAGTTTATAATCTATTTAGATATGATTGCGTACATAATGACCTCAACCTCCAGAATGTTGTTGAGTCAATAAAAACAAAACAATGCTTAATAAGAATCAACGTACATAAATACAACAAAACAGAAGAACAATAAAAGGCAGGAATAAAAGACGAACATTGCCATTTCACGTTTATAATTGGAAAATATTTCAATGCCAAAGTTGGAAAACAAAATGATGATGAATGATCTGCTATTGGAAAATTTGGAATGTACTGCCAAAACGATAGAAGACAACAAATGTTACTACATTTTCTAACACATAATAATATGTACTTAATGAACACATTCTTTCAAAAGAAAGCTCAAAGAAGATGGACATGGCTTAGTCCTTACGAAAGAACAAAGAACGAAATTGATTTTATCATAACAGATCGCAAGCAGCCGATTACAAATGTTACAGTTCTGAATAAATTTGGAATAGGAAGCGACCACAGAGCGGTTAGAGCCACAGTTAAACTAAACCTAAAACAAGAGAGGAGAAAGCTAATAAGTCTAACTTACAAAAGCAAAAGTAAATGGATATGGCCCGTTGAACAAGAAAAATTTGAAGGTGCAATAAATAGGGCTGGGTTTAGATCGGCAACAAGGGGACGGACGATATAGAAACTATAAACAACAATATAACCGAGGCAATACTAGAAGCACAGAAACAACATTGTAGAAAGCCTAAGCATAAAGAAGAGAAAATAAGCAAGGAAACAAAACAGCTCATGGAGCAAAGAAGAAAGGCACGAGAAAAGCAAGATATACATGAGATGCGCAGGTTAAATAAGATTATATCTAAGGAGATACGAAAGGACATAAGACATAAATATAACACTTGTCAAATTGAGCAAACTATACAAGAAAACAAGAGTATGAAAATAATGAGGAGAAATTTATCAGAAGGAAGACATCAGATTTTTAAACTTAAAGATGAAAGCGGACATGTGACAACCAATAGTGCACAGAAATGGACGAAGGAGGAGAAATTGAGCAAGTTTTTAACTACAAGTATCTCGGACATGAAATAAAAATTGAAAAGGACAATCAGACTTGTGAAATAAATAGAAGAGTGGGACTTGGATGGACAGCGTTTGGTAAACTGAAATACATATTTAAAAGTGAGCTACCTATGTGCTTAAAAAGAAAAGTATACGATCAATGCGTGCTACCTGTTATCACCTACGATTGTGATACATTGACTTTGACCAAACGAACAATAAATAAATTGAGAGTGTCTCAGAGGGCAATGGAAAGGTAAATGCTTGGGGTAACCAGAAGAGACAGAATAACAAATAAATCGCTGAGAGAAAAAACGAAAGTGACAGACATAATAGAAAGAGTGACATGAACAAAACGGCGAGAAGCTGGGCATGTAGCTCGTATGACTAAAAGATGATGGACTAAAAGAGTCCTTGAGTGGAGATTGAGAGAGGATAAACGTAAAATAGGAAGACCACCTACAAGATGGAGTGACGACATAAAGAGAGTTACAAATAACTAAATAAAAACAGCTCAGGACAGAGAAAAATGGAAACATATGGAGGAGGCCTATGTTCAGCAGTGGACGCAAATGGCTGGATGATGATGATGAAAACACATAGCACTCAAGTACAACAATGAGACGTGCCTTAGATTCAAGTATTATTTCGAATGCCAAAAGAAATTAGCCAAACAAAATAAAAGGCTGAAATATCTGCTGCAATGCAAAAAATAAGGAAATATTCCCGAGTATTTAAAGGGTAGCATCACTGAGACACAACTTCAAGATGCTTAATACACAAAAAATGTCCACCAAAATAGAACAACTATTTATGAAAAAAGTATTACAACTTGAAATCAAGGAAACGCAATTACATATCAATACAATTGACAAAACAAAATCATATACAATGCAGGAACTGAGGAAAACACTAACAGAGGAAGAAAGCAACGATACAAAATTTATTCAGTCAAAAAATAGCAAAACAGACAGAAAATACCCTTGCTTTTGGACTAAAGTTTGCGTTACCGGTAATCAAGAAATATTTATCACCCCTTACACATAAATAGCGGGCTGGAGCAAGCGATACAATGTGTAGAAGAGGAGAAGACGTGAGATCTGGCCAGATGTGATCTAGCAACCAAAATAAGCAATTTCAAAAACAATTTCACAAACGATAGGCAAGAAAAACTTTTGCTGAAGATCACGGAGGACACAAAACGGTTACACAGCAAACACAAAGAAACAATAATAGTAGCGCAAACTGATAAAGGAAACAAAATTGATTTGTTAGAACGTAAAGAGTATATGGACAAAATGCAGGAGCTACTTGGTGACAAAAATACCTACAGGACAATGAGGAAGGATCCAAGGCAACAGCTAATCGGGAAAAGCAATCAACTAGTCTACACCACTTCAACTACATTGACACGAAACTTAAATACTTGGTATATAAACTTGGTATATAAAGGATACATCATCGGGTAGGATAATGAATTTTAATTCAAATCATCCGATGGAACAAAAAATCCAGCACAGCAATAGGTAAGCATTATACACAGAGTATACAACATTATAGACGACGAATTTAAACCGCAATATTACATAAAAATTAGGACCATACTAACATAGACAAACTAATACAACAAACACCGACTAAATCAAGAACAATATAAAAGACATCATCATGAAGGCATCAGCTTTTCAAATTTAAAGATGAAAGCGGACATGTGACAACCAATAGTGCACATATATTAAATATAGTGGAAAACTTTTTTAAAAACTCATACAATGAACAATTGAGGTGCAATAAATAGGGCTGGGCTGGCAATACTAGGAACAAAGAAATAACATTGTAAAAAGCTTAAGCATGAAAATGTTCACTCAAAATTCCGACATTTTCTGTGGTGCTCTCGCTTTTTTGTTGATTAACCTACTCATTTGAAAATATTATAATTCTTTATGCAAAATTGATATTTATTTATTTATTTATGCAAAAATATTATTCCTGAAGAAACGAGAGCAAAAGCGACAACAAATACGCAAGCGTAGACTCGTGTGTGTACCAATGAGAGTGTAATGGACGAAAGACGAACAATTTGTGTGTTGATTTTGGTGGCTGATGGATGGCACAAAAATGACAAAATCTTCAAAAATGCCAAAAATGCCAATTATCAATGAAAAATATAGTATTTTACTGAGCATACGTACATATACTTTTTATATAGGCAAATAGAAAGAAACGGTGTGGTTGACATGCGTGCAAAGGTTTTGTCATTTTGATTGTATATATGCAGATGTGTATGTACGTATGGGTACATATGGTATATGGATAGAATAAAAATAGATTGCACATGCGTATTGGATATTGATAACGCATATTTATTTTTCAGATAATAGGGTTTACGAAGAGAGCATCGTTTTGATTGGTTTATTTGCGGATTCTCATCGACGTTAAAGTAACGGATATTAATTGAATATATTATGTAGAGAAAACATTGCAATATTATTATTGGCAAGAATATTGCAAGGATTGCGATTGGCGACAGCAGAATAAAAACAAAATGTCCGAATTTATTACGCTCTTTGTAGGTGGTGATCGGTCTTATTCTATTTACTTTGTAGAATGTTTTTAGGTTTGTTTACGTACTTTCGCAGTAAAAACTTGCAACGAGTAAGTAAAATAAGCATTTATAAATAAGTTTATAATCTATTTAGATATGATTGCGTACATAATGACCTCAACCTCCAGAATGTTGTTGAGTCAATAAAAACAAAACAATGCTTAATAAGAATCAACGTACATAAATACAACAAAACAGAAGAACAATAAAAGGCAGGAATAAAAGACGAACATTGCCATTTCACGTTTATAATTGGAAAATATTTCAATGCCAAAGTTGGAAAACAAAATGATGATGAATGATCTGCTATTGGAAAATTTGGAATGGACTGCCAAAACGATAGAAGACAACAAATGTTACTACATTTTCTAACACATAATAATATGTACTTAATGAACACATTCTTTCAAAAGAAAGCTCAAAGAAGATGGACATGGCTTAGTCCTTACGAAAGAACAAAGAACGAAATTGATTTTATCATAACAGATCGCAAGCAGCCGATTACAAATGTTACAGTTCTGAATAAATTTGGAATAGGAAGCGACCACAGAGCGGTTAGAGCCACAGTTAAACTAAACCTAAAACAAGAGAGGAGAAAGCTAATAAGTCTAACTTACAAAAGCAAAAGTAAATGGATATGGCCCGTTGAACAAGAAAAATTTGAAGGTGCAATAAATAGGGCTGGGTTTAGATCGGCAACAAGGGGACGGACGATATAGAAACTATAAACAACAATATAACCGAGGCAATACTAGAAGCACAGAAACAACATTGTAGAAAGCCTAAGCATAAAGAAGAGAAAATAAGCAAGGAAACAAAACAGCTCATGGAGCAAAGAAGAAAGGCACGAGAAAAGCAAGATATACATGAGATGCGCAGGTTAAATAAGATTATATCTAAGGAGATACGAAAGGACATAAGACATAAATATAACACTTGTCAAATTGAGCAAACTATACAAGAAAACAAGAGTATGAAAATAATGAGGAGAAATTTATCAGAAGGAAGACATCAGATTTTTAAACTTAAAGATGAAAGCGGACATGTGACAACCAATAGTGCACAGAAATGGACGAAGGAGGAGAAATTGAGCAAGTTTTTAACTACAAGTATCTCGGACATGAAATAAAAATTGAAAAGGACAATCAGACTTGTGAAATAAATAGAAGAGTGGGACTTGGATGGACAGCGTTTGGTAAACTGAAATACATATTTAAAAGTGAGCTACCTATGTGCTTAAAAAGAAAAGTATACGATCAATGCGTGCTACCTGTTATCACCTACGATTGTGATACATTGACTTTGACCAAACGAACAATAAATAAATTGAGAGTGTCTCAGAGGGCAATGGAAAGGTAAATGCTTGGGGTAACCAGAAGAGACAGAATAACAAATAAATCGCTGAGAGAAAAAACGAAAGTGACAGACATAATAGAAAGAGTGACATGAACAAAACGGCGAGAACAAACGAACAATAAATAAATTGAGAGTGTCTCAGAGGGCAATGGAAAGGTAAATGCTTGGGGTAACCAGAAGAGACAGAATAACAAATAAATCGCTGAGAGAAAAAACGAAAGTGACAGACATAATAGAAAGAGTGACATGAACAAAACGGCGAGAAGCTGGGCATGTAGCTCGTATGACTAAAAGATGATGGACTAAAAGAGTCCTTGAGTGGAGATTGAGAGAGGATAAACGTAAAATAGGAAGACCACCTACAAGATGGAGTGACGACATAAAGAGAGTTACAAATAACTAAATAAAAACAGCTCAGGACAGAGAAAAATGGAAACATATGGAGGAGGCCTATGTTCAGCAGTGGACGCAAATGGCTGGATGATGATGATGAAAACACATAGCACTCAAGTACAACAATGAGACGTGCCTTAGATTCAAGTATTATTTCGAATGCCAAAAGAAATTAGCCAAACAAAATAAAAGGCTGAAATATCTGCTGCAATGCAAAAAATAAGGAAATATTCCCGAGTATTTAAAGGGTAGCATCACTGAGACACAACTTCAAGATGCTTAATACACAAAAAATGTCCACCAAAATAGAACAACTATTTATGAAAAAAGTATTACAACTTGAAATCAAGGAAACGCAATTACATATCAATACAATTGACAAAACAAAATCATATACAATGCAGGAACTGAGGAAAACACTAACAGAGGAAGAAAGCAACGATACAAAATTTATTCAGTCAAAAAATAGCAAAACAGACAGAAAATACCCTTGCTTTTGGACTAAAGTTTGCGTTACCGGTAATCAAGAAATATTTATCACCCCTTACACATAAATAGCGGGCTGGAGCAAGCGATACAATGTGTAGAAGAGGAGAAGACGTGAGATCTGGCCAGATGTGATCTAGCAACCAAAATAAGCAATTTCAAAAACAATTTCACAAACGATAGGCAAGAAAAACTTTTGCTGAAGATCACGGAGGACACAAAACGGTTACACAGCAAACACAAAGAAACAATAATAGTAGCGCAAACTGATAAAGGAAACAAAATTGATTTGTTAGAACGTAAAGAGTATATGGACAAAATGCAGGAGCTACTTGGTGACAAAAATACCTACAGGACAATGAGGAAGGATCCAAGGCAACAGCTAATCGGGAAAAGCAATCAACTAGTCTACACCACTTCAACTACATTGACACGAAACTTAAATACTTGGTATATAAACTTGGTATATAAAGGATACATCATCGGGTAGGATAATGAATTTTAATTCAAATCATCCGATGGAACAAAAAATCCAGCACAGCAATAGGTAAGCATTATACACAGAGTATACAACATTATAGACGACGAATTTAAACCGCAATATTACATAAAAATTAGGACCATACTAACATAGACAAACTAATACAACAAACACCGACTAAATCAAGAACAATATAAAAGACATCATCATGAAGGCATCAGCTTTTCAAATTTAAAGATGAAAGCGGACATGTGACAACCAATAGTGCACATATATTAAATATAGTGGAAAACTTTTTTAAAAACTCATACAATGAACAATTGAGGTGCAATAAATAGGGCTGGGCTGGCAATACTAGGAACAAAGAAATAACATTGTAAAAAGCTTAAGCATGAAAATGTTCACTCAAAATTCCGACATTTTCTGTGGTGCTCTCGCTTTTTTGTTGATTAACCTACTCATTTGAAAATATTATAATTCTTTATGCAAAATTGATATTTATTTATTTATTTATGCAAAAATATTATTCCTGAAGAAACGAGAGCAAAAGCGACAACAAATACGCAAGCGTAGACTCGTGTGTGTACCAATGAGAGTGTAATGGACGAAAGACGAACAATTTGTGTGTTGATTTTGGTGGCTGATGGATGGCACAAAAATGACAAAATCTTCAAAAATGCCAAAAATGCCAATTATCAATGAAAAATATAGTATTTTACTGAGCATACGTACATATACTTTTTATATAGGCAAATAGAAAGAAACGGTGTGGTTGACATGCGTGCAAAGGTTTTGTCATTTTGATTGTATATATGCAGATGTGTATGTACGTATGGGTACATATGGTATATGGATAGAATAAAAATAGATTGCACATGCGTATTGGATATTGATAACGCATATTTATTTTTCAGATAATAGGGTTTACGAAGAGAGCATCGTTTTGATTGGTTTATTTGCGGATTCTCATCGACGTTAAAGTAACGGATATTAATTGAATATATTATGTAGAGAAAACATTGCAATATTATTATTGGCAAGAATATTGCAAGGATTGCGATTGGCGACAGCAGAATAAAAACAAAATGTCCGAATTTATTACGCTCTTTGTAGGTGGTGATCGGTCTTATTCTATTTACTTTGTAGAATGTTTTTAGGTTTGTTTACGTACTTTCGCAGTAAAAACTTGCAACGAGTAAGTAAAATAAGCATTTATAAATAAGTTTATAATCTATTTAGATATGATTGCGTACATAATGACCTCAACCTCCAGAATGTTGTTGAGTCAATAAAAACAAAACAATGCTTAATAAGAATCAACGTACATAAATACAACAAAACAGAAGAACAATAAAAGGCAGGAATAAAAGACGAACATTGCCATTTCACGTTTATAATTGGAAAATATTTCAATGCCAAAGTTGGAAAACAAAATGATGATGAATGATCTGCTATTGGAAAATTTGGAATGGACTGCCAAAACGATAGAAGACAACAAATGTTACTACATTTTCTAACACATAATAATATGTACTTAATGAACACATTCTTTCAAAAGAAAGCTCAAAGAAGATGGACATGGCTTAGTCCTTACGAAAGAACAAAGAACGAAATTGATTTTATCATAACAGATCGCAAGCAGCCGATTACAAATGTTACAGTTCTGAATAAATTTGGAATAGGAAGCGACCACAGAGCGGTTAGAGCCACAGTTAAACTAAACCTAAAACAAGAGAGGAGAAAGCTAATAAGTCTAACTTACAAAAGCAAAAGTAAATGGATATGGCCCGTTGAACAAGAAAAATTTGAAGGTGCAATAAATAGGGCTGGGTTTAGATCGGCAACAAGGGGACGGACGATATAGAAACTATAAACAACAATATAACCGAGGCAATACTAGAAGCACAGAAACAACATTGTAGAAAGCCTAAGCATAAAGAAGAGAAAATAAGCAAGGAAACAAAACAGCTCATGGAGCAAAGAAGAAAGGCACGAGAAAAGCAAGATATACATGAGATGCGCAGGTTAAATAAGATTATATCTAAGGAGATACGAAAGGACATAAGACATAAATATAACACTTGTCAAATTGAGCAAACTATACAAGAAAACAAGAGTATGAAAATAATGAGGAGAAATTTATCAGAAGGAAGACATCAGATTTTTAAACTTAAAGATGAAAGCGGACATGTGACAACCAATAGTGCACAGAAATGGACGAAGGAGGAGAAATTGAGCAAGTTTTTAACTACAAGTATCTCGGACATGAAATAAAAATTGAAAAGGACAATCAGACTTGTGAAATAAATAGAAGAGTGGGACTTGGATGGACAGCGTTTGGTAAACTGAAATACATATTTAAAAGTGAGCTACCTATGTGCTTAAAAAGAAAAGTATACGATCAATGCGTGCTACCTGTTATCACCTACGATTGTGATACATTGACTTTGACCAAACGAACAATAAATAAATTGAGAGTGTCTCAGAGGGCAATGGAAAGGTAAATGCTTGGGGTAACCAGAAGAGACAGAATAACAAATAAATCGCTGAGAGAAAAAACGAAAGTGACAGACATAATAGAAAGAGTGACATGAACAAAACGGCGAGAAGCTGGGCATGTAGCTCGTATGACTAAAAGATGATGGACTAAAAGAGTCCTTGAGTGGAGATTGAGAGAGGATAAACGTAAAATAGGAAGACCACCTACAAGATGGAGTGACGACATAAAGAGAGTTACAAATAACTAAATAAAAACAGCTCAGGACAGAGAAAAATGGAAACATATGGAGGAGGCCTATGTTCAGCAGTGGACGCAAATGGCTGGATGATGATGATGAAAACACATAGCACTCAAGTACAACAATGAGACGTGCCTTAGATTCAAGTATTATTTCGAATGCCAAAAGAAATTAGCCAAACAAAATAAAAGGCTGAAATATCTGCTGCAATGCAAAAAATAAGGAAATATTCCCGAGTATTTAAAGGGTAGCATCACTGAGACACAACTTCAAGATGCTTAATACACAAAAAATGTCCACCAAAATAGAACAACTATTTATGAAAAAAGTATTACAACTTGAAATCAAGGAAACGCAATTACATATCAATACAATTGACAAAACAAAATCATATACAATGCAGGAACTGAGGAAAACACTAACAGAGGAAGAAAGCAACGATACAAAATTTATTCAGTCAAAAAATAGCAAAACAGACAGAAAATACCCTTGCTTTTGGACTAAAGTTTGCGTTACCGGTAATCAAGAAATATTTATCACCCCTTACACATAAATAGCGGGCTGGAGCAAGCGATACAATGTGTAGAAGAGGAGAAGACGTGAGATCTGGCCAGATGTGATCTAGCAACCAAAATAAGCAATTTCAAAAACAATTTCACAAACGATAGGCAAGAAAAACTTTTGCTGAAGATCACGGAGGACACAAAACGGTTACACAGCAAACACAAAGAAACAATAATAGTAGCGCAAACTGATAAAGGAAACAAAATTGATTTGTTAGAACGTAAAGAGTATATGGACAAAATGCAGGAGCTACTTGGTGACAAAAATACCTACAGGACAATGAGGAAGGATCCAAGGCAACAGCTAATCGGGAAAAGCAATCAACTAGTCTACACCACTTCAACTACATTGACACGAAACTTAAATACTTGGTATATAAACTTGGTATATAAAGGATACATCATCGGGTAGGATAATGAATTTTAATTCAAATCATCCGATGGAACAAAAAATCCAGCACAGCAATAGGTAAGCATTATACACAGAGTATACAACATTATAGACGACGAATTTAAACCGCAATATTACATAAAAATTAGGACCATACTAACATAGACAAACTAATACAACAAACACCGACTAAATCAAGAACAATATAAAAGACATCATCATGAAGGCATCAGCTTTTCAAATTTAAAGATGAAAGCGGACATGTGACAACCAATAGTGCACATATATTAAATATAGTGGAAAACTTTTTTAAAAACTCATACAATGAACAATTGAGGTGCAATAAATAGGGCTGGGCTGGCAATACTAGGAACAAAGAAATAACATTGTAAAAAGCTTAAGCATGAAAATGTTCACTCAAAATTCCGACATTTTCTGTGGTGCTCTCGCTTTTTTGTTGATTAACCTACTCATTTGAAAATATTATAATTCTTTATGCAAAATTGATATTTATTTATTTATTTATGCAAAAATATTATTCCTGAAGAAACGAGAGCAAAAGCGACAACAAATACGCAAGCGTAGACTCGTGTGTGTACCAATGAGAGTGTAATGGACGAAAGACGAACAATTTGTGTGTTGATTTTGGTGGCTGATGGATGGCACAAAAATGACAAAATCTTCAAAAATGCCAAAAATGCCAATTATCAATGAAAAATATAGTATTTTACTGAGCATACGTACATATACTTTTTATATAGGCAAATAGAAAGAAACGGTGTGGTTGACATGCGTGCAAAGGTTTTGTCATTTTGATTGTATATATGCAGATGTGTATGTACGTATGGGTACATATGGTATATGGATAGAATAAAAATAGATTGCACATGCGTATTGGATATTGATAACGCATATTTATTTTTCAGATAATAGGGTTTACGAAGAGAGCATCGTTTTGATTGGTTTATTTGCGGATTCTCATCGACGTTAAAGTAACGGATATTAATTGAATATATTATGTAGAGAAAACATTGCAATATTATTATTGGCAAGAATATTGCAAGGATTGCGATTGGCGACAGCAGAATAAAAACAAAATGTCCGAATTTATTACGCTCTTTGTAGGTGGTGATCGGTCTTATTCTATTTACTTTGTAGAATGTTTTTAGGTTTGTTTACGTACTTTCGCAGTAAAAACTTGCAACGAGTAAGTAAAATAAGCATTTATAAATAAGTTTATAATCTATTTAGATATGATTGCGTACATAATGACCTCAACCTCCAGAATGTTGTTGAGTCAATAAAAACAAAACAATGCTTAATAAGAATCAACGTACATAAATACAACAAAACAGAAGAACAATAAAAGGCAGGAATAAAAGACGAACATTGCCATTTCACGTTTATAATTGGAAAATATTTCAATGCCAAAGTTGGAAAACAAAATGATGATGAATGATCTGCTATTGGAAAATTTGGAATGGACTGCCAAAACGATAGAAGACAACAAATGTTACTACATTTTCTAACACATAATAATATGTACTTAATGAACACATTCTTTCAAAAGAAAGCTCAAAGAAGATGGACATGGCTTAGTCCTTACGAAAGAACAAAGAACGAAATTGATTTTATCATAACAGATCGCAAGCAGCCGATTACAAATGTTACAGTTCTGAATAAATTTGGAATAGGAAGCGACCACAGAGCGGTTAGAGCCACAGTTAAACTAAACCTAAAACAAGAGAGGAGAAAGCTAATAAGTCTAACTTACAAAAGCAAAAGTAAATGGATATGGCCCGTTGAACAAGAAAAATTTGAAGGTGCAATAAATAGGGCTGGGTTTAGATCGGCAACAAGGGGACGGACGATATAGAAACTATAAACAACAATATAACCGAGGCAATACTAGAAGCACAGAAACAACATTGTAGAAAGCCTAAGCATAAAGAAGAGAAAATAAGCAAGGAAACAAAACAGCTCATGGAGCAAAGAAGAAAGGCACGAGAAAAGCAAGATATACATGAGATGCGCAGGTTAAATAAGATTATATCTAAGGAGATACGAAAGGACATAAGACATAAATATAACACTTGTCAAATTGAGCAAACTATACAAGAAAACAAGAGTATGAAAATAATGAGGAGAAATTTATCAGAAGGAAGACATCAGATTTTTAAACTTAAAGATGAAAGCGGACATGTGACAACCAATAGTGCACAGAAATGGACGAAGGAGGAGAAATTGAGCAAGTTTTTAACTACAAGTATCTCGGACATGAAATAAAAATTGAAAAGGACAATCAGACTTGTGAAATAAATAGAAGAGTGGGACTTGGATGGACAGCGTTTGGTAAACTGAAATACATATTTAAAAGTGAGCTACCTATGTGCTTAAAAAGAAAAGTATACGATCAATGCGTGCTACCTGTTATCACCTACGATTGTGATACATTGACTTTGACCAAACGAACAATAAATAAATTGAGAGTGTCTCAGAGGGCAATGGAAAGGTAAATGCTTGGGGTAACCAGAAGAGACAGAATAACAAATAAATCGCTGAGAGAAAAAACGAAAGTGACAGACATAATAGAAAGAGTGACATGAACAAAACGGCGAGAAGCTGGGCATGTAGCTCGTATGACTAAAAGATGATGGACTAAAAGAGTCCTTGAGTGGAGATTGAGAGAGGATAAACGTAAAATAGGAAGACCACCTACAAGATGGAGTGACGACATAAAGAGAGTTACAAATAACTAAATAAAAACAGCTCAGGACAGAGAAAAATGGAAACATATGGAGGAGGCCTATGTTCAGCAGTGGACGCAAATGGCTGGATGATGATGATGAAAACACATAGCACTCAAGTACAACAATGAGACGTGCCTTAGATTCAAGTATTATTTCGAATGCCAAAAGAAATTAGCCAAACAAAATAAAAGGCTGAAATATCTGCTGCAATGCAAAAAATAAGGAAATATTCCCGAGTATTTAAAGGGTAGCATCACTGAGACACAACTTCAAGATGCTTAATACACAAAAAATGTCCACCAAAATAGAACAACTATTTATGAAAAAAGTATTACAACTTGAAATCAAGGAAACGCAATTACATATCAATACAATTGACAAAACAAAATCATATACAATGCAGGAACTGAGGAAAACACTAACAGAGGAAGAAAGCAACGATACAAAATTTATTCAGTCAAAAAATAGCAAAACAGACAGAAAATACCCTTGCTTTTGGACTAAAGTTTGCGTTACCGGTAATCAAGAAATATTTATCACCCCTTACACATAAATAGCGGGCTGGAGCAAGCGATACAATGTGTAGAAGAGGAGAAGACGTGAGATCTGGCCAGATGTGATCTAGCAACCAAAATAAGCAATTTCAAAAACAATTTCACAAACGATAGGCAAGAAAAACTTTTGCTGAAGATCACGGAGGACACAAAACGGTTACACAGCAAACACAAAGAAACAATAATAGTAGCGCAAACTGATAAAGGAAACAAAATTGATTTGTTAGAACGTAAAGAGTATATGGACAAAATGCAGGAGCTACTTGGTGACAAAAATACCTACAGGACAATGAGGAAGGATCCAAGGCAACAGCTAATCGGGAAAAGCAATCAACTAGTCTACACCACTTCAACTACATTGACACGAAACTTAAATACTTGGTATATAAACTTGGTATATAAAGGATACATCATCGGGTAGGATAATGAATTTTAATTCAAATCATCCGATGGAACAAAAAATCCAGCACAGCAATAGGTAAGCATTATACACAGAGTATACAACATTATAGACGACGAATTTAAACCGCAATATTACATAAAAATTAGGACCATACTAACATAGACAAACTAATACAACAAACACCGACTAAATCAAGAACAATATAAAAGACATCATCATGAAGGCATCAGCTTTTCAAATTTAAAGATGAAAGCGGACATGTGACAACCAATAGTACACATATATTAAATATAGTGGAAAACTTTTTTAAAAACTCATACAATGAACAATTGAGGTGCAATAAATAGGGCTGGGCTGGCAATACTAGGAACAAAGAAATAACATTGTAAAAAGCTTAAGCATGAAAATGTTCACTCAAAATTCCGACATTTTCTGTGGTGCTCTCGCTTTTTTGTTGATTAACCTACTCATTTGAAAATATTATAATTCTTTATGCAAAATTGATATTTATTTATTTATTTATGCAAAAATATTATTCCTGAAGAAACGAGAGCAAAAGCGACAACAAATACGCAAGCGTAGACTCGTGTGTGTACCAATGAGAGTGTAATGGACGAAAGACGAACAATTTGTGTGTTGATTTTGGTGGCTGATGGATGGCACAAAAATGACAAAATCTTCAAAAATGCCAAAAATGCCAATTATCAATGAAAAATATAGTATTTTACTGAGCATACGTACATATACTTTTTATATAGGCAAATAGAAAGAAACGGTGTGGTTGACATGCGTGCAAAGGTTTTGTCATTTTGATTGTATATATGCAGATGTGTATGTACGTATGGGTACATATGGTATATGGATAGAATAAAAATAGATTGCACATGCGTATTGGATATTGATAACGCATATTTATTTTTCAGATAATAGGGTTTACGAAGAGAGCATCGTTTTGATTGGTTTATTTGCGGATTCTCATCGACGTTAAAGTAACGGATATTAATTGAATATATTATGTAGAGAAAACATTGCAATATTATTATTGGCAAGAATATTGCAAGGATTGCGATTGGCGACAGCAGAATAAAAACAAAATGTCCGAATTTATTACGCTCTTTGTAGGTGGTGATCGGTCTTATTCTATTTACTTTGTAGAATGTTTTTAGGTTTGTTTACGTACTTTCGCAGTAAAAACTTGCAACGAGTAAGTAAAATAAGCATTTATAAATAAGTTTATAATCTATTTAGATATGATTGCGTACATAATGACCTCAACCTCCAGAATGTTGTTGAGTCAATAAAAACAAAACAATGCTTAATAAGAATCAACGTACATAAATACAACAAAACAGAAGAACAATAAAAGGCAGGAATAAAAGACGAACATTGCCATTTCACGTTTATAATTGGAAAATATTTCAATGCCAAAGTTGGAAAACAAAATGATGATGAATGATCTGCTATTGGAAAATTTGGAATGGACTGCCAAAACGATAGAAGACAACAAATGTTACTACATTTTCTAACACATAATAATATGTACTTAATGAACACATTCTTTCAAAAGAAAGCTCAAAGAAGATGGACATGGCTTAGTCCTTACGAAAGAACAAAGAACGAAATTGATTTTATCATAACAGATCGCAAGCAGCCGATTACAAATGTTACAGTTCTGAATAAATTTGGAATAGGAAGCGACCACAGAGCGGTTAGAGCCACAGTTAAACTAAACCTAAAACAAGAGAGGAGAAAGCTAATAAGTCTAACTTACAAAAGCAAAAGTAAATGGATATGGCCCGTTGAACAAGAAAAATTTGAAGGTGCAATAAATAGGGCTGGGTTTAGATCGGCAACAAGGGGACGGACGATATAGAAACTATAAACAACAATATAACCGAGGCAATACTAGAAGCACAGAAACAACATTGTAGAAAGCCTAAGCATAAAGAAGAGAAAATAAGCAAGGAAACAAAACAGCTCATGGAGCAAAGAAGAAAGGCACGAGAAAAGCAAGATATACATGAGATGCGCAGGTTAAATAAGATTATATCTAAGGAGATACGAAAGGACATAAGACATAAATATAACACTTGTCAAATTGAGCAAACTATACAAGAAAACAAGAGTATGAAAATAATGAGGAGAAATTTATCAGAAGGAAGACATCAGATTTTTAAACTTAAAGATGAAAGCGGACATGTGACAACCAATAGTGCACAGAAATGGACGAAGGAGGAGAAATTGAGCAAGTTTTTAACTACAAGTATCTCGGACATGAAATAAAAATTGAAAAGGACAATCAGACTTGTGAAATAAATAGAAGAGTGGGACTTGGATGGACAGCGTTTGGTAAACTGAAATACATATTTAAAAGTGAGCTACCTATGTGCTTAAAAAGAAAAGTATACGATCAATGCGTGCTACCTGTTATCACCTACGATTGTGATACATTGACTTTGACCAAACGAACAATAAATAAATTGAGAGTGTCTCAGAGGGCAATGGAAAGGTAAATGCTTGGGGTAACCAGAAGAGACAGAATAACAAATAAATCGCTGAGAGAAAAAACGAAAGTGACAGACATAATAGAAAGAGTGACATGAACAAAACGGCGAGAAGCTGGGCATGTAGCTCGTATGACTAAAAGATGATGGACTAAAAGAGTCCTTGAGTGGAGATTGAGAGAGGATAAACGTAAAATAGGAAGACCACCTACAAGATGGAGTGACGACATAAAGAGAGTTACAAATAACTAAATAAAAACAGCTCAGGACAGAGAAAAATGGAAACATATGGAGGAGGCCTATGTTCAGCAGTGGACGCAAATGGCTGGATGATGATGATGAAAACACATAGCACTCAAGTACAACAATGAGACGTGCCTTAGATTCAAGTATTATTTCGAATGCCAAAAGAAATTAGCCAAACAAAATAAAAGGCTGAAATATCTGCTGCAATGCAAAAAATAAGGAAATATTCCCGAGTATTTAAAGGGTAGCATCACTGAGACACAACTTCAAGATGCTTAATACACAAAAAATGTCCACCAAAATAGAACAACTATTTATGAAAAAAGTATTACAACTTGAAATCAAGGAAACGCAATTACATATCAATACAATTGACAAAACAAAATCATATACAATGCAGGAACTGAGGAAAACACTAACAGAGGAAGAAAGCAACGATACAAAATTTATTCAGTCAAAAAATAGCAAAACAGACAGAAAATACCCTTGCTTTTGGACTAAAGTTTGCGTTACCGGTAATCAAGAAATATTTATCACCCCTTACACATAAATAGCGGGCTGGAGCAAGCGATACAATGTGTAGAAGAGGAGAAGACGTGAGATCTGGCCAGATGTGATCTAGCAACCAAAATAAGCAATTTCAAAAACAATTTCACAAACGATAGGCAAGAAAAACTTTTGCTGAAGATCACGGAGGACACAAAACGGTTACACAGCAAACACAAAGAAACAATAATAGTAGCGCAAACTGATAAAGGAAACAAAATTGATTTGTTAGAACGTAAAGAGTATATGGACAAAATGCAGGAGCTACTTGGTGACAAAAATACCTACAGGACAATGAGGAAGGATCCAAGGCAACAGCTAATCGGGAAAAGCAATCAACTAGTCTACACCACTTCAACTACATTGACACGAAACTTAAATACTTGGTATATAAACTTGGTATATAAAGGATACATCATCGGGTAGGATAATGAATTTTAATTCAAATCATCCGATGGAACAAAAAATCCAGCACAGCAATAGGTAAGCATTATACACAGAGTATACAACATTATAGACGACGAATTTAAACCGCAATATTACATAAAAATTAGGACCATACTAACATAGACAAACTAATACAACAAACACCGACTAAATCAAGAACAATATAAAAGACATCATCATGAAGGCATCAGCTTTTCAAATTTAAAGATGAAAGCGGACATGTGACAACCAATAGTGCACATATATTAAATATAGTGGAAAACTTTTTTAAAAACTCATACAATGAACAATTGAGGTGCAATAAATAGGGCTGGGCTGGCAATACTAGGAACAAAGAAATAACATTGTAAAAAGCTTAAGCATGAAAATGTTCACTCAAAATTCCGACATTTTCTGTGGTGCTCTCGCTTTTTTGTTGATTAACCTACTCATTTGAAAATATTATAATTCTTTATGCAAAATTGATATTTATTTATTTATTTATGCAAAAATATTATTCCTGAAGAAACGAGAGCAAAAGCGACAACAAATACGCAAGCGTAGACTCGTGTGTGTACCAATGAGAGTGTAATGGACGAAAGACGAACAATTTGTGTGTTGATTTTGGTGGCTGATGGATGGCACAAAAATGACAAAATCTTCAAAAATGCCAAAAATGCCAATTATCAATGAAAAATATAGTATTTTACTGAGCATACGTACATATACTTTTTATATAGGCAAATAGAAAGAAACGGTGTGGTTGACATGCGTGCAAAGGTTTTGTCATTTTGATTGTATATATGCAGATGTGTATGTACGTATGGGTACATATGGTATATGGATAGAATAAAAATAGATTGCACATGCGTATTGGATATTGATAACGCATATTTATTTTTCAGATAATAGGGTTTACGAAGAGAGCATCGTTTTGATTGGTTTATTTGCGGATTCTCATCGACGTTAAAGTAACGGATATTAATTGAATATATTATGTAGAGAAAACATTGCAATATTATTATTGGCAAGAATATTGCAAGGATTGCGATTGGCGACAGCAGAATAAAAACAAAATGTCCGAATTTATTACGCTCTTTGTAGGTGGTGATCGGTCTTATTCTATTTACTTTGTAGAATGTTTTTAGGTTTGTTTACGTACTTTCGCAGTAAAAACTTGCAACGAGTAAGTAAAATAAGCATTTATAAATAAGTTTATAATCTATTTAGATATGATTGCGTACATAATGACCTCAACCTCCAGAATGTTGTTGAGTCAATAAAAACAAAACAATGCTTAATAAGAATCAACGTACATAAATACAACAAAACAGAAGAACAATAAAAGGCAGGAATAAAAGACGAACATTGCCATTTCACGTTTATAATTGGAAAATATTTCAATGCCAAAGTTGGAAAACAAAATGATGATGAATGATCTGCTATTGGAAAATTTGGAATGGACTGCCAAAACGATAGAAGACAACAAATGTTACTACATTTTCTAACACATAATAATATGTACTTAATGAACACATTCTTTCAAAAGAAAGCTCAAAGAAGATGGACATGGCTTAGTCCTTACGAAAGAACAAAGAACGAAATTGATTTTATCATAACAGATCGCAAGCAGCCGATTACAAATGTTACAGTTCTGAATAAATTTGGAATAGGAAGCGACCACAGAGCGGTTAGAGCCACAGTTAAACTAAACCTAAAACAAGAGAGGAGAAAGCTAATAAGTCTAACTTACAAAAGCAAAAGTAAATGGATATGGCCCGTTGAACAAGAAAAATTTGAAGGTGCAATAAATAGGGCTGGGTTTAGATCGGCAACAAGGGGACGGACGATATAGAAACTATAAACAACAATATAACCGAGGCAATACTAGAAGCACAGAAACAACATTGTAGAAAGCCTAAGCATAAAGAAGAGAAAATAAGCAAGGAAACAAAACAGCTCATGGAGCAAAGAAGAAAGGCACGAGAAAAGCAAGATATACATGAGATGCGCAGGTTAAATAAGATTATATCTAAGGAGATACGAAAGGACATAAGACATAAATATAACACTTGTCAAATTGAGCAAACTATACAAGAAAACAAGAGTATGAAAATAATGAGGAGAAATTTATCAGAAGGAAGACATCAGATTTTTAAACTTAAAGATGAAAGCGGACATGTGACAACCAATAGTGCACAGAAATGGACGAAGGAGGAGAAATTGAGCAAGTTTTTAACTACAAGTATCTCGGACATGAAATAAAAATTGAAAAGGACAATCAGACTTGTGAAATAAATAGAAGAGTGGGACTTGGATGGACAGCGTTTGGTAAACTGAAATACATATTTAAAAGTGAGCTACCTATGTGCTTAAAAAGAAAAGTATACGATCAATGCGTGCTACCTGTTATCACCTACGATTGTGATACATTGACTTTGACCAAACGAACAATAAATAAATTGAGAGTGTCTCAGAGGGCAATGGAAAGGTAAATGCTTGGGGTAACCAGAAGAGACAGAATAACAAATAAATCGCTGAGAGAAAAAACGAAAGTGACAGACATAATAGAAAGAGTGACATGAACAAAACGGCGAGAAGCTGGGCATGTAGCTCGTATGACTAAAAGATGATGGACTAAAAGAGTCCTTGAGTGGAGATTGAGAGAGGATAAACGTAAAATAGGAAGACCACCTACAAGATGGAGTGACGACATAAAGAGAGTTACAAATAACTAAATAAAAACAGCTCAGGACAGAGAAAAATGGAAACATATGGAGGAGGCCTATGTTCAGCAGTGGACGCAAATGGCTGGATGATGATGATGAAAACACATAGCACTCAAGTACAACAATGAGACGTGCCTTAGATTCAAGTATTATTTCGAATGCCAAAAGAAATTAGCCAAACAAAATAAAAGGCTGAAATATCTGCTGCAATGCAAAAAATAAGGAAATATTCCCGAGTATTTAAAGGGTAGCATCACTGAGACACAACTTCAAGATGCTTAATACACAAAAAATGTCCACCAAAATAGAACAACTATTTATGAAAAAAGTATTACAACTTGAAATCAAGGAAACGCAATTACATATCAATACAATTGACAAAACAAAATCATATACAATGCAGGAACTGAGGAAAACACTAACAGAGGAAGAAAGCAACGATACAAAATTTATTCAGTCAAAAAATAGCAAAACAGACAGAAAATACCCTTGCTTTTGGACTAAAGTTTGCGTTACCGGTAATCAAGAAATATTTATCACCCCTTACACATAAATAGCGGGCTGGAGCAAGCGATACAATGTGTAGAAGAGGAGAAGACGTGAGATCTGGCCAGATGTGATCTAGCAACCAAAATAAGCAATTTCAAAAACAATTTCACAAACGATAGGCAAGAAAAACTTTTGCTGAAGATCACGGAGGACACAAAACGGTTACACAGCAAACACAAAGAAACAATAATAGTAGCGCAAACTGATAAAGGAAACAAAATTGATTTGTTAGAACGTAAAGAGTATATGGACAAAATGCAGGAGCTACTTGGTGACAAAAATACCTACAGGACAATGAGGAAGGATCCAAGGCAACAGCTAATCGGGAAAAGCAATCAACTAGTCTACACCACTTCAACTACATTGACACGAAACTTAAATACTTGGTATATAAACTTGGTATATAAAGGATACATCATCGGGTAGGATAATGAATTTTAATTCAAATCATCCGATGGAACAAAAAATCCAGCACAGCAATAGGTAAGCATTATACACAGAGTATACAACATTATAGACGACGAATTTAAACCGCAATATTACATAAAAATTAGGACCATACTAACATAGACAAACTAATACAACAAACACCGACTAAATCAAGAACAATATAAAAGACATCATCATGAAGGCATCAGCTTTTCAAATTTAAAGATGAAAGCGGACATGTGACAACCAATAGTGCACATATATTAAATATAGTGGAAAACTTTTTTAAAAACTCATACAATGAACAATTGAGGTGCAATAAATAGGGCTGGGCTGGCAATACTAGGAACAAAGAAATAACATTGTAAAAAGCTTAAGCATGAAAATGTTCACTCAAAATTCCGACATTTTCTGTGGTGCTCTCGCTTTTTTGTTGATTAACCTACTCATTTGAAAATATTATAATTCTTTATGCAAAATTGATATTTATTTATTTATTTATGCAAAAATATTATTCCTGAAGAAACGAGAGCAAAAGCGACAACAAATACGCAAGCGTAGACTCGTGTGTGTACCAATGAGAGTGTAATGGACGAAAGACGAACAATTTGTGTGTTGATTTTGGTGGCTGATGGATGGCACAAAAATGACAAAATCTTCAAAAATGCCAAAAATGCCAATTATCAATGAAAAATATAGTATTTTACTGAGCATACGTACATATACTTTTTATATAGGCAAATAGAAAGAAACGGTGTGGTTGACATGCGTGCAAAGGTTTTGTCATTTTGATTGTATATATGCAGATGTGTATGTACGTATGGGTACATATGGTATATGGATAGAATAAAAATAGATTGCACATGCGTATTGGATATTGATAACGCATATTTATTTTTCAGATAATAGGGTTTACGAAGAGAGCATCGTTTTGATTGGTTTATTTGCGGATTCTCATCGACGTTAAAGTAACGGATATTAATTGAATATATTATGTAGAGAAAACATTGCAATATTATTATTGGCAAGAATATTGCAAGGATTGCGATTGGCGACAGCAGAATAAAAACAAAATGTCCGAATTTATTACGCTCTTTGTAGGTGGTGATCGGTCTTATTCTATTTACTTTGTAGAATGTTTTTAGGTTTGTTTACGTACTTTCGCAGTAAAAACTTGCAACGAGTAAGTAAAATAAGCATTTATAAATAAGTTTATAATCTATTTAGATATGATTGCGTACATAATGACCTCAACCTCCAGAATGTTGTTGAGTCAATAAAAACAAAACAATGCTTAATAAGAATCAACGTACATAAATACAACAAAACAGAAGAACAATAAAAGGCAGGAATAAAAGACGAACATTGCCATTTCACGTTTATAATTGGAAAATATTTCAATGCCAAAGTTGGAAAACAAAATGATGATGAATGATCTGCTATTGGAAAATTTGGAATGGACTGCCAAAACGATAGAAGACAACAAATGTTACTACATTTTCTAACACATAATAATATGTACTTAATGAACACATTCTTTCAAAAGAAAGCTCAAAGAAGATGGACATGGCTTAGTCCTTACGAAAGAACAAAGAACGAAATTGATTTTATCATAACAGATCGCAAGCAGCCGATTACAAATGTTACAGTTCTGAATAAATTTGGAATAGGAAGCGACCACAGAGCGGTTAGAGCCACAGTTAAACTAAACCTAAAACAAGAGAGGAGAAAGCTAATAAGTCTAACTTACAAAAGCAAAAGTAAATGGATATGGCCCGTTGAACAAGAAAAATTTGAAGGTGCAATAAATAGGGCTGGGTTTAGATCGGCAACAAGGGGACGGACGATATAGAAACTATAAACAACAATATAACCGAGGCAATACTAGAAGCACAGAAACAACATTGTAGAAAGCCTAAGCATAAAGAAGAGAAAATAAGCAAGGAAACAAAACAGCTCATGGAGCAAAGAAGAAAGGCACGAGAAAAGCAAGATATACATGAGATGCGCAGGTTAAATAAGATTATATCTAAGGAGATACGAAAGGACATAAGACATAAATATAACACTTGTCAAATTGAGCAAACTATACAAGAAAACAAGAGTATGAAAATAATGAGGAGAAATTTATCAGAAGGAAGACATCAGATTTTTAAACTTAAAGATGAAAGCGGACATGTGACAACCAATAGTGCACAGAAATGGACGAAGGAGGAGAAATTGAGCAAGTTTTTAACTACAAGTATCTCGGACATGAAATAAAAATTGAAAAGGACAATCAGACTTGTGAAATAAATAGAAGAGTGGGACTTGGATGGACAGCGTTTGGTAAACTGAAATACATATTTAAAAGTGAGCTACCTATGTGCTTAAAAAGAAAAGTATACGATCAATGCGTGCTACCTGTTATCACCTACGATTGTGATACATTGACTTTGACCAAACGAACAATAAATAAATTGAGAGTGTCTCAGAGGGCAATGGAAAGGTAAATGCTTGGGGTAACCAGAAGAGACAGAATAACAAATAAATCGCTGAGAGAAAAAACGAAAGTGACAGACATAATAGAAAGAGTGACATGAACAAAACGGCGAGAAGCTGGGCATGTAGCTCGTATGACTAAAAGATGATGGACTAAAAGAGTCCTTGAGTGGAGATTGAGAGAGGATAAACGTAAAATAGGAAGACCACCTACAAGATGGAGTGACGACATAAAGAGAGTTACAAATAACTAAATAAAAACAGCTCAGGACAGAGAAAAATGGAAACATATGGAGGAGGCCTATGTTCAGCAGTGGACGCAAATGGCTGGATGATGATGATGAAAACACATAGCACTCAAGTACAACAATGAGACGTGCCTTAGATTCAAGTATTATTTCGAATGCCAAAAGAAATTAGCCAAACAAAATAAAAGGCTGAAATATCTGCTGCAATGCAAAAAATAAGGAAATATTCCCGAGTATTTAAAGGGTAGCATCACTGAGACACAACTTCAAGATGCTTAATACACAAAAAATGTCCACCAAAATAGAACAACTATTTATGAAAAAAGTATTACAACTTGAAATCAAGGAAACGCAATTACATATCAATACAATTGACAAAACAAAATCATATACAATGCAGGAACTGAGGAAAACACTAACAGAGGAAGAAAGCAACGATACAAAATTTATTCAGTCAAAAAATAGCAAAACAGACAGAAAATACCCTTGCTTTTGGACTAAAGTTTGCGTTACCGGTAATCAAGAAATATTTATCACCCCTTACACATAAATAGCGGGCTGGAGCAAGCGATACAATGTGTAGAAGAGGAGAAGACGTGAGATCTGGCCAGATGTGATCTAGCAACCAAAATAAGCAATTTCAAAAACAATTTCACAAACGATAGGCAAGAAAAACTTTTGCTGAAGATCACGGAGGACACAAAACGGTTACACAGCAAACACAAAGAAACAATAATAGTAGCGCAAACTGATAAAGGAAACAAAATTGATTTGTTAGAACGTAAAGAGTATATGGACAAAATGCAGGAGCTACTTGGTGACAAAAATACCTACAGGACAATGAGGAAGGATCCAAGGCAACAGCTAATCGGGAAAAGCAATCAACTAGTCTACACCACTTCAACTACATTGACACGAAACTTAAATACTTGGTATATAAACTTGGTATATAAAGGATACATCATCGGGTAGGATAATGAATTTTAATTCAAATCATCCGATGGAACAAAAAATCCAGCACAGCAATAGGTAAGCATTATACACAGAGTATACAACATTATAGACGACGAATTTAAACCGCAATATTACATAAAAATTAGGACCATACTAACATAGACAAACTAATACAACAAACACCGACTAAATCAAGAACAATATAAAAGACATCATCATGAAGGCATCAGCTTTTCAAATTTAAAGATGAAAGCGGACATGTGACAACCAATAGTGCACATATATTAAATATAGTGGAAAACTTTTTTAAAAACTCATACAATGAACAATTGAGGTGCAATAAATAGGGCTGGGCTGGCAATACTAGGAACAAAGAAATAACATTGTAAAAAGCTTAAGCATGAAAATGTTCACTCAAAATTCCGACATTTTCTGTGGTGCTCTCGCTTTTTTGTTGATTAACCTACTCATTTGAAAATATTATAATTCTTTATGCAAAATTGATATTTATTTATTTATTTATGCAAAAATATTATTCCTGAAGAAACGAGAGCAAAAGCGACAACAAATACGCAAGCGTAGACTCGTGTGTGTACCAATGAGAGTGTAATGGACGAAAGACGAACAATTTGTGTGTTGATTTTGGTGGCTGATGGATGGCACAAAAATGACAAAATCTTCAAAAATGCCAAAAATGCCAATTATCAATGAAAAATATAGTATTTTACTGAGCATACGTACATATACTTTTTATATAGGCAAATAGAAAGAAACGGTGTGGTTGACATGCGTGCAAAGGTTTTGTCATTTTGATTGTATATATGCAGATGTGTATGTACGTATGGGTACATATGGTATATGGATAGAATAAAAATAGATTGCACATGCGTATTGGATATTGATAACGCATATTTATTTTTCAGATAATAGGGTTTACGAAGAGAGCATCGTTTTGATTGGTTTATTTGCGGATTCTCATCGACGTTAAAGTAACGGATATTAATTGAATATATTATGTAGAGAAAACATTGCAATATTATTATTGGCAAGAATATTGCAAGGATTGCGATTGGCGACAGCAGAATAAAAACAAAATGTCCGAATTTATTACGCTCTTTGTAGGTGGTGATCGGTCTTATTCTATTTACTTTGTAGAATGTTTTTAGGTTTGTTTACGTACTTTCGCAGTAAAAACTTGCAACGAGTAAGTAAAATAAGCATTTATAAATAAGTTTATAATCTATTTAGATATGATTGCGTACATAATGACCTCAACCTCCAGAATGTTGTTGAGTCAATAAAAACAAAACAATGCTTAATAAGAATCAACGTACATAAATACAACAAAACAGAAGAACAATAAAAGGCAGGAATAAAAGACGAACATTGCCATTTCACGTTTATAATTGGAAAATATTTCAATGCCAAAGTTGGAAAACAAAATGATGATGAATGATCTGCTATTGGAAAATTTGGAATGGACTGCCAAAACGATAGAAGACAACAAATGTTACTACATTTTCTAACACATAATAATATGTACTTAATGAACACATTCTTTCAAAAGAAAGCTCAAAGAAGATGGACATGGCTTAGTCCTTACGAAAGAACAAAGAACGAAATTGATTTTATCATAACAGATCGCAAGCAGCCGATTACAAATGTTACAGTTCTGAATAAATTTGGAATAGGAAGCGACCACAGAGCGGTTAGAGCCACAGTTAAACTAAACCTAAAACAAGAGAGGAGAAAGCTAATAAGTCTAACTTACAAAAGCAAAAGTAAATGGATATGGCCCGTTGAACAAGAAAAATTTGAAGGTGCAATAAATAGGGCTGGGTTTAGATCGGCAACAAGGGGACGGACGATATAGAAACTATAAACAACAATATAACCGAGGCAATACTAGAAGCACAGAAACAACATTGTAGAAAGCCTAAGCATAAAGAAGAGAAAATAAGCAAGGAAACAAAACAGCTCATGGAGCAAAGAAGAAAGGCACGAGAAAAGCAAGATATACATGAGATGCGCAGGTTAAATAAGATTATATCTAAGGAGATACGAAAGGACATAAGACATAAATATAACACTTGTCAAATTGAGCAAACTATACAAGAAAACAAGAGTATGAAAATAATGAGGAGAAATTTATCAGAAGGAAGACATCAGATTTTTAAACTTAAAGATGAAAGCGGACATGTGACAACCAATAGTGCACAGAAATGGACGAAGGAGGAGAAATTGAGCAAGTTTTTAACTACAAGTATCTCGGACATGAAATAAAAATTGAAAAGGACAATCAGACTTGTGAAATAAATAGAAGAGTGGGACTTGGATGGACAGCGTTTGGTAAACTGAAATACATATTTAAAAGTGAGCTACCTATGTGCTTAAAAAGAAAAGTATACGATCAATGCGTGCTACCTGTTATCACCTACGATTGTGATACATTGACTTTGACCAAACGAACAATAAATAAATTGAGAGTGTCTCAGAGGGCAATGGAAAGGTAAATGCTTGGGGTAACCAGAAGAGACAGAATAACAAATAAATCGCTGAGAGAAAAAACGAAAGTGACAGACATAATAGAAAGAGTGACATGAACAAAACGGCGAGAAGCTGGGCATGTAGCTCGTATGACTAAAAGATGATGGACTAAAAGAGTCCTTGAGTGGAGATTGAGAGAGGATAAACGTAAAATAGGAAGACCACCTACAAGATGGAGTGACGACATAAAGAGAGTTACAAATAACTAAATAAAAACAGCTCAGGACAGAGAAAAATGGAAACATATGGAGGAGGCCTATGTTCAGCAGTGGACGCAAATGGCTGGATGATGATGATGAAAACACATAGCACTCAAGTACAACAATGAGACGTGCCTTAGATTCAAGTATTATTTCGAATGCCAAAAGAAATTAGCCAAACAAAATAAAAGGCTGAAATATCTGCTGCAATGCAAAAAATAAGGAAATATTCCCGAGTATTTAAAGGGTAGCATCACTGAGACACAACTTCAAGATGCTTAATACACAAAAAATGTCCACCAAAATAGAACAACTATTTATGAAAAAAGTATTACAACTTGAAATCAAGGAAACGCAATTACATATCAATACAATTGACAAAACAAAATCATATACAATGCAGGAACTGAGGAAAACACTAACAGAGGAAGAAAGCAACGATACAAAATTTATTCAGTCAAAAAATAGCAAAACAGACAGAAAATACCCTTGCTTTTGGACTAAAGTTTGCGTTACCGGTAATCAAGAAATATTTATCACCCCTTACACATAAATAGCGGGCTGGAGCAAGCGATACAATGTGTAGAAGAGGAGAAGACGTGAGATCTGGCCAGATGTGATCTAGCAACCAAAATAAGCAATTTCAAAAACAATTTCACAAACGATAGGCAAGAAAAACTTTTGCTGAAGATCACGGAGGACACAAAACGGTTACACAGCAAACACAAAGAAACAATAATAGTAGCGCAAACTGATAAAGGAAACAAAATTGATTTGTTAGAACGTAAAGAGTATATGGACAAAATGCAGGAGCTACTTGGTGACAAAAATACCTACAGGACAATGAGGAAGGATCCAAGGCAACAGCTAATCGGGAAAAGCAATCAACTAGTCTACACCACTTCAACTACATTGACACGAAACTTAAATACTTGGTATATAAACTTGGTATATAAAGGATACATCATCGGGTAGGATAATGAATTTTAATTCAAATCATCCGATGGAACAAAAAATCCAGCACAGCAATAGGTAAGCATTATACACAGAGTATACAACATTATAGACGACGAATTTAAACCGCAATATTACATAAAAATTAGGACCATACTAACATAGACAAACTAATACAACAAACACCGACTAAATCAAGAACAATATAAAAGACATCATCATGAAGGCATCAGCTTTTCAAATTTAAAGATGAAAGCGGACATGTGACAACCAATAGTGCACATATATTAAATATAGTGGAAAACTTTTTTAAAAACTCATACAATGAACAATTGAGGTGCAATAAATAGGGCTGGGCTGGCAATACTAGGAACAAAGAAATAACATTGTAAAAAGCTTAAGCATGAAAATGTTCACTCAAAATTCCGACATTTTCTGTGGTGCTCTCGCTTTTTTGTTGATTAACCTACTCATTTGAAAATATTATAATTCTTTATGCAAAATTGATATTTATTTATTTATTTATGCAAAAATATTATTCCTGAAGAAACGAGAGCAAAAGCGACAACAAATACGCAAGCGTAGACTCGTGTGTGTACCAATGAGAGTGTAATGGACGAAAGACGAACAATTTGTGTGTTGATTTTGGTGGCTGATGGATGGCACAAAAATGACAAAATCTTCAAAAATGCCAAAAATGCCAATTATCAATGAAAAATATAGTATTTTACTGAGCATACGTACATATACTTTTTATATAGGCAAATAGAAAGAAACGGTGTGGTTGACATGCGTGCAAAGGTTTTGTCATTTTGATTGTATATATGCAGATGTGTATGTACGTATGGGTACATATGGTATATGGATAGAATAAAAATAGATTGCACATGCGTATTGGATATTGATAACGCATATTTATTTTTCAGATAATAGGGTTTACGAAGAGAGCATCGTTTTGATTGGTTTATTTGCGGATTCTCATCGACGTTAAAGTAACGGATATTAATTGAATATATTATGTAGAGAAAACATTGCAATATTATTATTGGCAAGAATATTGCAAGGATTGCGATTGGCGACAGCAGAATAAAAACAAAATGTCCGAATTTATTACGCTCTTTGTAGGTGGTGATCGGTCTTATTCTATTTACTTTGTAGAATGTTTTTAGGTTTGTTTACGTACTTTCGCAGTAAAAACTTGCAACGAGTAAGTAAAATAAGCATTTATAAATAAGTTTATAATCTATTTAGATATGATTGCGTACATAATGACCTCAACCTCCAGAATGTTGTTGAGTCAATAAAAACAAAACAATGCTTAATAAGAATCAACGTACATAAATACAACAAAACAGAAGAACAATAAAAGGCAGGAATAAAAGACGAACATTGCCATTTCACGTTTATAATTGGAAAATATTTCAATGCCAAAGTTGGAAAACAAAATGATGATGAATGATCTGCTATTGGAAAATTTGGAATGGACTGCCAAAACGATAGAAGACAACAAATGTTACTACATTTTCTAACACATAATAATATGTACTTAATGAACACATTCTTTCAAAAGAAAGCTCAAAGAAGATGGACATGGCTTAGTCCTTACGAAAGAACAAAGAACGAAATTGATTTTATCATAACAGATCGCAAGCAGCCGATTACAAATGTTACAGTTCTGAATAAATTTGGAATAGGAAGCGACCACAGAGCGGTTAGAGCCACAGTTAAACTAAACCTAAAACAAGAGAGGAGAAAGCTAATAAGTCTAACTTACAAAAGCAAAAGTAAATGGATATGGCCCGTTGAACAAGAAAAATTTGAAGGTGCAATAAATAGGGCTGGGTTTAGATCGGCAACAAGGGGACGGACGATATAGAAACTATAAACAACAATATAACCGAGGCAATACTAGAAGCACAGAAACAACATTGTAGAAAGCCTAAGCATAAAGAAGAGAAAATAAGCAAGGAAACAAAACAGCTCATGGAGCAAAGAAGAAAGGCACGAGAAAAGCAAGATATACATGAGATGCGCAGGTTAAATAAGATTATATCTAAGGAGATACGAAAGGACATAAGACATAAATATAACACTTGTCAAATTGAGCAAACTATACAAGAAAACAAGAGTATGAAAATAATGAGGAGAAATTTATCAGAAGGAAGACATCAGATTTTTAAACTTAAAGATGAAAGCGGACATGTGACAACCAATAGTGCACAGAAATGGACGAAGGAGGAGAAATTGAGCAAGTTTTTAACTACAAGTATCTCGGACATGAAATAAAAATTGAAAAGGACAATCAGACTTGTGAAATAAATAGAAGAGTGGGACTTGGATGGACAGCGTTTGGTAAACTGAAATACATATTTAAAAGTGAGCTACCTATGTGCTTAAAAAGAAAAGTATACGATCAATGCGTGCTACCTGTTATCACCTACGATTGTGATACATTGACTTTGACCAAACGAACAATAAATAAATTGAGAGTGTCTCAGAGGGCAATGGAAAGGTAAATGCTTGGGGTAACCAGAAGAGACAGAATAACAAATAAATCGCTGAGAGAAAAAACGAAAGTGACAGACATAATAGAAAGAGTGACATGAACAAAACGGCGAGAAGCTGGGCATGTAGCTCGTATGACTAAAAGATGATGGACTAAAAGAGTCCTTGAGTGGAGATTGAGAGAGGATAAACGTAAAATAGGAAGACCACCTACAAGATGGAGTGACGACATAAAGAGAGTTACAAATAACTAAATAAAAACAGCTCAGGACAGAGAAAAATGGAAACATATGGAGGAGGCCTATGTTCAGCAGTGGACGCAAATGGCTGGATGATGATGATGAAAACACATAGCACTCAAGTACAACAATGAGACGTGCCTTAGATTCAAGTATTATTTCGAATGCCAAAAGAAATTAGCCAAACAAAATAAAAGGCTGAAATATCTGCTGCAATGCAAAAAATAAGGAAATATTCCCGAGTATTTAAAGGGTAGCATCACTGAGACACAACTTCAAGATGCTTAATACACAAAAAATGTCCACCAAAATAGAACAACTATTTATGAAAAAAGTATTACAACTTGAAATCAAGGAAACGCAATTACATATCAATACAATTGACAAAACAAAATCATATACAATGCAGGAACTGAGGAAAACACTAACAGAGGAAGAAAGCAACGATACAAAATTTATTCAGTCAAAAAATAGCAAAACAGACAGAAAATACCCTTGCTTTTGGACTAAAGTTTGCGTTACCGGTAATCAAGAAATATTTATCACCCCTTACACATAAATAGCGGGCTGGAGCAAGCGATACAATGTGTAGAAGAGGAGAAGACGTGAGATCTGGCCAGATGTGATCTAGCAACCAAAATAAGCAATTTCAAAAACAATTTCACAAACGATAGGCAAGAAAAACTTTTGCTGAAGATCACGGAGGACACAAAACGGTTACACAGCAAACACAAAGAAACAATAATAGTAGCGCAAACTGATAAAGGAAACAAAATTGATTTGTTAGAACGTAAAGAGTATATGGACAAAATGCAGGAGCTACTTGGTGACAAAAATACCTACAGGACAATGAGGAAGGATCCAAGGCAACAGCTAATCGGGAAAAGCAATCAACTAGTCTACACCACTTCAACTACATTGACACGAAACTTAAATACTTGGTATATAAACTTGGTATATAAAGGATACATCATCGGGTAGGATAATGAATTTTAATTCAAATCATCCGATGGAACAAAAAATCCAGCACAGCAATAGGTAAGCATTATACACAGAGTATACAACATTATAGACGACGAATTTAAACCGCAATATTACATAAAAATTAGGACCATACTAACATAGACAAACTAATACAACAAACACCGACTAAATCAAGAACAATATAAAAGACATCATCATGAAGGCATCAGCTTTTCAAATTTAAAGATGAAAGCGGACATGTGACAACCAATAGTGCACATATATTAAATATAGTGGAAAACTTTTTTAAAAACTCATACAATGAACAATTGAGGTGCAATAAATAGGGCTGGGCTGGCAATACTAGGAACAAAGAAATAACATTGTAAAAAGCTTAAGCATGAAAATGTTCACTCAAAATTCCGACATTTTCTGTGGTGCTCTCGCTTTTTTGTTGATTAACCTACTCATTTGAAAATATTATAATTCTTTATGCAAAATTGATATTTATTTATTTATTTATGCAAAAATATTATTCCTGAAGAAACGAGAGCAAAAGCGACAACAAATACGCAAGCGTAGACTCGTGTGTGTACCAATGAGAGTGTAATGGACGAAAGACGAACAATTTGTGTGTTGATTTTGGTGGCTGATGGATGGCACAAAAATGACAAAATCTTCAAAAATGCCAAAAATGCCAATTATCAATGAAAAATATAGTATTTTACTGAGCATACGTACATATACTTTTTATATAGGCAAATAGAAAGAAACGGTGTGGTTGACATGCGTGCAAAGGTTTTGTCATTTTGATTGTATATATGCAGATGTGTATGTACGTATGGGTACATATGGTATATGGATAGAATAAAAATAGATTGCACATGCGTATTGGATATTGATAACGCATATTTATTTTTCAGATAATAGGGTTTACGAAGAGAGCATCGTTTTGATTGGTTTATTTGCGGATTCTCATCGACGTTAAAGTAACGGATATTAATTGAATATATTATGTAGAGAAAACATTGCAATATTATTATTGGCAAGAATATTGCAAGGATTGCGATTGGCGACAGCAGAATAAAAACAAAATGTCCGAATTTATTACGCTCTTTGTAGGTGGTGATCGGTCTTATTCTATTTACTTTGTAGAATGTTTTTAGGTTTGTTTACGTACTTTCGCAGTAAAAACTTGCAACGAGTAAGTAAAATAAGCATTTATAAATAAGTTTATAATCTATTTAGATATGATTGCGTACATAATGACCTCAACCTCCAGAATGTTGTTGAGTCAATAAAAACAAAACAATGCTTAATAAGAATCAACGTACATAAATACAACAAAACAGAAGAACAATAAAAGGCAGGAATAAAAGACGAACATTGCCATTTCACGTTTATAATTGGAAAATATTTCAATGCCAAAGTTGGAAAACAAAATGATGATGAATGATCTGCTATTGGAAAATTTGGAATGGACTGCCAAAACGATAGAAGACAACAAATGTTACTACATTTTCTAACACATAATAATATGTACTTAATGAACACATTCTTTCAAAAGAAAGCTCAAAGAAGATGGACATGGCTTAGTCCTTACGAAAGAACAAAGAACGAAATTGATTTTATCATAACAGATCGCAAGCAGCCGATTACAAATGTTACAGTTCTGAATAAATTTGGAATAGGAAGCGACCACAGAGCGGTTAGAGCCACAGTTAAACTAAACCTAAAACAAGAGAGGAGAAAGCTAATAAGTCTAACTTACAAAAGCAAAAGTAAATGGATATGGCCCGTTGAACAAGAAAAATTTGAAGGTGCAATAAATAGGGCTGGGTTTAGATCGGCAACAAGGGGACGGACGATATAGAAACTATAAACAACAATATAACCGAGGCAATACTAGAAGCACAGAAACAACATTGTAGAAAGCCTAAGCATAAAGAAGAGAAAATAAGCAAGGAAACAAAACAGCTCATGGAGCAAAGAAGAAAGGCACGAGAAAAGCAAGATATACATGAGATGCGCAGGTTAAATAAGATTATATCTAAGGAGATACGAAAGGACATAAGACATAAATATAACACTTGTCAAATTGAGCAAACTATACAAGAAAACAAGAGTATGAAAATAATGAGGAGAAATTTATCAGAAGGAAGACATCAGATTTTTAAACTTAAAGATGAAAGCGGACATGTGACAACCAATAGTGCACAGAAATGGACGAAGGAGGAGAAATTGAGCAAGTTTTTAACTACAAGTATCTCGGACATGAAATAAAAATTGAAAAGGACAATCAGACTTGTGAAATAAATAGAAGAGTGGGACTTGGATGGACAGCGTTTGGTAAACTGAAATACATATTTAAAAGTGAGCTACCTATGTGCTTAAAAAGAAAAGTATACGATCAATGCGTGCTACCTGTTATCACCTACGATTGTGATACATTGACTTTGACCAAACGAACAATAAATAAATTGAGAGTGTCTCAGAGGGCAATGGAAAGGTAAATGCTTGGGGTAACCAGAAGAGACAGAATAACAAATAAATCGCTGAGAGAAAAAACGAAAGTGACAGACATAATAGAAAGAGTGACATGAACAAAACGGCGAGAAGCTGGGCATGTAGCTCGTATGACTAAAAGATGATGGACTAAAAGAGTCCTTGAGTGGAGATTGAGAGAGGATAAACGTAAAATAGGAAGACCACCTACAAGATGGAGTGACGACATAAAGAGAGTTACAAATAACTAAATAAAAACAGCTCAGGACAGAGAAAAATGGAAACATATGGAGGAGGCCTATGTTCAGCAGTGGACGCAAATGGCTGGATGATGATGATGAAAACACATAGCACTCAAGTACAACAATGAGACGTGCCTTAGATTCAAGTATTATTTCGAATGCCAAAAGAAATTAGCCAAACAAAATAAAAGGCTGAAATATCTGCTGCAATGCAAAAAATAAGGAAATATTCCCGAGTATTTAAAGGGTAGCATCACTGAGACACAACTTCAAGATGCTTAATACACAAAAAATGTCCACCAAAATAGAACAACTATTTATGAAAAAAGTATTACAACTTGAAATCAAGGAAACGCAATTACATATCAATACAATTGACAAAACAAAATCATATACAATGCAGGAACTGAGGAAAACACTAACAGAGGAAGAAAGCAACGATACAAAATTTATTCAGTCAAAAAATAGCAAAACAGACAGAAAATACCCTTGCTTTTGGACTAAAGTTTGCGTTACCGGTAATCAAGAAATATTTATCACCCCTTACACATAAATAGCGGGCTGGAGCAAGCGATACAATGTGTAGAAGAGGAGAAGACGTGAGATCTGGCCAGATGTGATCTAGCAACCAAAATAAGCAATTTCAAAAACAATTTCACAAACGATAGGCAAGAAAAACTTTTGCTGAAGATCACGGAGGACACAAAACGGTTACACAGCAAACACAAAGAAACAATAATAGTAGCGCAAACTGATAAAGGAAACAAAATTGATTTGTTAGAACGTAAAGAGTATATGGACAAAATGCAGGAGCTACTTGGTGACAAAAATACCTACAGGACAATGAGGAAGGATCCAAGGCAACAGCTAATCGGGAAAAGCAATCAACTAGTCTACACCACTTCAACTACATTGACACGAAACTTAAATACTTGGTATATAAACTTGGTATATAAAGGATACATCATCGGGTAGGATAATGAATTTTAATTCAAATCATCCGATGGAACAAAAAATCCAGCACAGCAATAGGTAAGCATTATACACAGAGTATACAACATTATAGACGACGAATTTAAACCGCAATATTACATAAAAATTAGGACCATACTAACATAGACAAACTAATACAACAAACACCGACTAAATCAAGAACAATATAAAAGACATCATCATGAAGGCATCAGCTTTTCAAATTTAAAGATGAAAGCGGACATGTGACAACCAATAGTGCACATATATTAAATATAGTGGAAAACTTTTTTAAAAACTCATACAATGAACAATTGAGGTGCAATAAATAGGGCTGGGCTGGCAATACTAGGAACAAAGAAATAACATTGTAAAAAGCTTAAGCATGAAAATGTTCACTCAAAATTCCGACATTTTCTGTGGTGCTCTCGCTTTTTTGTTGATTAACCTACTCATTTGAAAATATTATAATTCTTTATGCAAAATTGATATTTATTTATTTATTTATGCAAAAATATTATTCCTGAAGAAACGAGAGCAAAAGCGACAACAAATACGCAAGCGTAGACTCGTGTGTGTACCAATGAGAGTGTAATGGACGAAAGACGAACAATTTGTGTGTTGATTTTGGTGGCTGATGGATGGCACAAAAATGACAAAATCTTCAAAAATGCCAAAAATGCCAATTATCAATGAAAAATATAGTATTTTACTGAGCATACGTACATATACTTTTTATATAGGCAAATAGAAAGAAACGGTGTGGTTGACATGCGTGCAAAGGTTTTGTCATTTTGATTGTATATATGCAGATGTGTATGTACGTATGGGTACATATGGTATATGGATAGAATAAAAATAGATTGCACATGCGTATTGGATATTGATAACGCATATTTATTTTTCAGATAATAGGGTTTACGAAGAGAGCATCGTTTTGATTGGTTTATTTGCGGATTCTCATCGACGTTAAAGTAACGGATATTAATTGAATATATTATGTAGAGAAAACATTGCAATATTATTATTGGCAAGAATATTGCAAGGATTGCGATTGGCGACAGCAGAATAAAAACAAAATGTCCGAATTTATTACGCTCTTTGTAGGTGGTGATCGGTCTTATTCTATTTACTTTGTAGAATGTTTTTAGGTTTGTTTACGTACTTTCGCAGTAAAAACTTGCAACGAGTAAGTAAAATAAGCATTTATAAATAAGTTTATAATCTATTTAGATATGATTGCGTACATAATGACCTCAACCTCCAGAATGTTGTTGAGTCAATAAAAACAAAACAATGCTTAATAAGAATCAACGTACATAAATACAACAAAACAGAAGAACAATAAAAGGCAGGAATAAAAGACGAACATTGCCATTTCACGTTTATAATTGGAAAATATTTCAATGCCAAAGTTGGAAAACAAAATGATGATGAATGATCTGCTATTGGAAAATTTGGAATGGACTGCCAAAACGATAGAAGACAACAAATGTTACTACATTTTCTAACACATAATAATATGTACTTAATGAACACATTCTTTCAAAAGAAAGCTCAAAGAAGATGGACATGGCTTAGTCCTTACGAAAGAACAAAGAACGAAATTGATTTTATCATAACAGATCGCAAGCAGCCGATTACAAATGTTACAGTTCTGAATAAATTTGGAATAGGAAGCGACCACAGAGCGGTTAGAGCCACAGTTAAACTAAACCTAAAACAAGAGAGGAGAAAGCTAATAAGTCTAACTTACAAAAGCAAAAGTAAATGGATATGGCCCGTTGAACAAGAAAAATTTGAAGGTGCAATAAATAGGGCTGGGTTTAGATCGGCAACAAGGGGACGGACGATATAGAAACTATAAACAACAATATAACCGAGGCAATACTAGAAGCACAGAAACAACATTGTAGAAAGCCTAAGCATAAAGAAGAGAAAATAAGCAAGGAAACAAAACAGCTCATGGAGCAAAGAAGAAAGGCACGAGAAAAGCAAGATATACATGAGATGCGCAGGTTAAATAAGATTATATCTAAGGAGATACGAAAGGACATAAGACATAAATATAACACTTGTCAAATTGAGCAAACTATACAAGAAAACAAGAGTATGAAAATAATGAGGAGAAATTTATCAGAAGGAAGACATCAGATTTTTAAACTTAAAGATGAAAGCGGACATGTGACAACCAATAGTGCACAGAAATGGACGAAGGAGGAGAAATTGAGCAAGTTTTTAACTACAAGTATCTCGGACATGAAATAAAAATTGAAAAGGACAATCAGACTTGTGAAATAAATAGAAGAGTGGGACTTGGATGGACAGCGTTTGGTAAACTGAAATACATATTTAAAAGTGAGCTACCTATGTGCTTAAAAAGAAAAGTATACGATCAATGCGTGCTACCTGTTATCACCTACGATTGTGATACATTGACTTTGACCAAACGAACAATAAATAAATTGAGAGTGTCTCAGAGGGCAATGGAAAGGTAAATGCTTGGGGTAACCAGAAGAGACAGAATAACAAATAAATCGCTGAGAGAAAAAACGAAAGTGACAGACATAATAGAAAGAGTGACATGAACAAAACGGCGAGAAGCTGGGCATGTAGCTCGTATGACTAAAAGATGATGGACTAAAAGAGTCCTTGAGTGGAGATTGAGAGAGGATAAACGTAAAATAGGAAGACCACCTACAAGATGGAGTGACGACATAAAGAGAGTTACAAATAACTAAATAAAAACAGCTCAGGACAGAGAAAAATGGAAACATATGGAGGAGGCCTATGTTCAGCAGTGGACGCAAATGGCTGGATGATGATGATGAAAACACATAGCACTCAAGTACAACAATGAGACGTGCCTTAGATTCAAGTATTATTTCGAATGCCAAAAGAAATTAGCCAAACAAAATAAAAGGCTGAAATATCTGCTGCAATGCAAAAAATAAGGAAATATTCCCGAGTATTTAAAGGGTAGCATCACTGAGACACAACTTCAAGATGCTTAATACACAAAAAATGTCCACCAAAATAGAACAACTATTTATGAAAAAAGTATTACAACTTGAAATCAAGGAAACGCAATTACATATCAATACAATTGACAAAACAAAATCATATACAATGCAGGAACTGAGGAAAACACTAACAGAGGAAGAAAGCAACGATACAAAATTTATTCAGTCAAAAAATAGCAAAACAGACAGAAAATACCCTTGCTTTTGGACTAAAGTTTGCGTTACCGGTAATCAAGAAATATTTATCACCCCTTACACATAAATAGCGGGCTGGAGCAAGCGATACAATGTGTAGAAGAGGAGAAGACGTGAGATCTGGCCAGATGTGATCTAGCAACCAAAATAAGCAATTTCAAAAACAATTTCACAAACGATAGGCAAGAAAAACTTTTGCTGAAGATCACGGAGGACACAAAACGGTTACACAGCAAACACAAAGAAACAATAATAGTAGCGCAAACTGATAAAGGAAACAAAATTGATTTGTTAGAACGTAAAGAGTATATGGACAAAATGCAGGAGCTACTTGGTGACAAAAATACCTACAGGACAATGAGGAAGGATCCAAGGCAACAGCTAATCGGGAAAAGCAATCAACTAGTCTACACCACTTCAACTACATTGACACGAAACTTAAATACTTGGTATATAAACTTGGTATATAAAGGATACATCATCGGGTAGGATAATGAATTTTAATTCAAATCATCCGATGGAACAAAAAATCCAGCACAGCAATAGGTAAGCATTATACACAGAGTATACAACATTATAGACGACGAATTTAAACCGCAATATTACATAAAAATTAGGACCATACTAACATAGACAAACTAATACAACAAACACCGACTAAATCAAGAACAATATAAAAGACATCATCATGAAGGCATCAGCTTTTCAAATTTAAAGATGAAAGCGGACATGTGACAACCAATAGTGCACATATATTAAATATAGTGGAAAACTTTTTTAAAAACTCATACAATGAACAATTGAGGTGCAATAAATAGGGCTGGGCTGGCAATACTAGGAACAAAGAAATAACATTGTAAAAAGCTTAAGCATGAAAATGTTCACTCAAAATTCCGACATTTTCTGTGGTGCTCTCGCTTTTTTGTTGATTAACCTACTCATTTGAAAATATTATAATTCTTTATGCAAAATTGATATTTATTTATTTATTTATGCAAAAATATTATTCCTGAAGAAACGAGAGCAAAAGCGACAACAAATACGCAAGCGTAGACTCGTGTGTGTACCAATGAGAGTGTAATGGACGAAAGACGAACAATTTGTGTGTTGATTTTGGTGGCTGATGGATGGCACAAAAATGACAAAATCTTCAAAAATGCCAAAAATGCCAATTATCAATGAAAAATATAGTATTTTACTGAGCATACGTACATATACTTTTTATATAGGCAAATAGAAAGAAACGGTGTGGTTGACATGCGTGCAAAGGTTTTGTCATTTTGATTGTATATATGCAGATGTGTATGTACGTATGGGTACA
>OY978526.1:0-120000 GCA_963854835.1 Megamerina dolium
GTCGGTGTTTGTTGTATTAGTTTGTCTATGTTAGTATGGTCCTAATTTTTATGTAATATTGCGGTTTAAATTCCTCGTCTATAATGTTGTATACTCTGTGTATAATGCTTACCTATTGCTGTGCTGGATTTTTTGTTCCATCGGATGATTTGAATTAAAATTCATTATCCTACCCGATGATGTATCCTTTATATACCAAGTTTATATACCAAGTATTTAAGTTTCGTGTCAATGTAGTTGAAGTGGTGTAGACTAGTTGATTGCTTTTCCCGATTAGCTGTTGCCTTGGATCCTTCCTCATTGTCCTGTAGGTATTTTTGTCACCAAGTAGCTCCTGCATTTTGTCCATATACTCTTTACGTTCTAACAAATCAATTTTGTTTCCTTTATCCGTTTGCGCTACTATTATTGTTTCTTTGTGTTTGCTGTGTAACCGTTTTGTGTCCTCCGTGATCTTCAGCAAAAGTTTTTCTTGCCTATCGTTTGTGAAATTGTTTTTGAAATTGCTTATTTTGGTTCCTAGATCACATCTGGCCAGATCTCACGTCTTCTCCTCTTCTACACATTGTATCGCTTGCTCCAGCCCGCTATTTATGTGTAAGGGGTGATAAATATTTCTTGATTACCGGTAACGCAAACTTTAGTCCAAAAGCAAGGGTATTTTCTGTCTGTTTTGCTATTTTTTGACTGAATAAATTTTGTATCGTTGCTTTCTTCCTCTGTTAGTGTTTTCCTCAGTTCCTGCATTGTATATGATTTTGTTTTGTCAATTGTATTGATATGTAATTGCGTTTCCTTGATTTCAAGTTGTAATACTTTTTTCATAAATAGTTGTTCTATTTTGGTGGACATTTTTTGTGTATTAAGCATCTTGAAGTTGTGTCTCAGTGATGGTAGTATACCCTTTAAATACTCGGGAATATTTCCTTATTTTTTGCATTGCAGCAGATATTTCAGCCTTTTATTTTGTTTGGCTAATTTCTTTTGGCATTCGAAATAATACTTGAATCTAAGGCACGTCTCATTGTTGTACTTGAGTGCTATGTGTTTTCATCATCATCATCCAGCCATTTGCGTCCACTGCTGAACATAGGCCTCCTCCATATGTTTCCATTTTTCTCTGTCCTGAGCTGTTTTTATTTAGTTATTTGTAACTCTCTTTATGTCGTCACTCCATCTTGTAGGTGGTCTTCCTATTTTACGTTTATCCTCTCTCAATCTCCACTCAAGGACTCTTTTAGTCCATCATCTTTTAGTCATACGAGCTACATGCCCAGCTTCTCGCCGTTTTGTTCATGTCACTCTTTCTATTATGTCTGTCACTTTCGTTTTTTCTCTCAGCGATTTATTTGTTATTCTGTCTCTTCTGGTTACGCCAAGCATTTACCTTTCCATTGCCCTCTGAGACACTCTCAATTTATTTATTGTTCGTTTGGTCAAAGTCAATGTATCACAATCGTAGGTGATAACAGGTAGCACGCATTGATCGTATACTTTTCTTTTTAAGCACATAGGTAGCTCACTTTTAAATATGTATTTCAGTTTACCAAACGCTGTCCATCCAAGTCCCACTCTTCTATTTATTTCACAAGTCTGATTGTCCTTTTCAATTTTTATTTCATGTCCGAGATACTTGTAGTTAAAAACTTGCTCAATTTCTCCTCCTTCGTCCATTTCTGTGCACTATTGGTTGTCACATGTCCGCTTTCATCTTTAAGTTTAAAAATCTGATGTCTTCCTTCTGATAAATTTCTCCTCATTATTTTCATACTCTTGTTTTCTTGTATAGTTTGCTCAATTTGACAAGTGTTATATTTATGTCTTATGTCCTTTCGTATCTCCTTAGATATAATCTTATTTAACCTGCGCATCTCATGTATATCTTGCTTTTCTCGTGCCTTTCTTCTTTGCTCCATGAGCTGTTTTGTTTCCTTGCTTATTTTCTCTTCTTTATGCTTAGGCTTTCTACAATGTTGTTTCTGTGCTTCTAGTATTGCCTCGGTTATATTGTTGTTTATAGTTTCTATATCGTCCGTCCCCTTGTTGCCGATCTAAACCCAGCCCTATTTATTGCACCTTCAAATTTTTCTTGTTCAACGGGCCATATCCATTTACTTTTGCTTTTGTAAGTTAGACTTATTAGCTTTCTCCTCTCTTGTTTTAGGTTTAGTTTAACTGTGGCTCTAACCGCTCTGTGGTCGCTTCCTATTCCAAATTTATTCAGAACTGTAACATTTGTAATCGGCTGCTTGCGATCTGTTATGATAAAATCAATTTCGTTCTTTGTTCTTTCGTAAGGACTAAGCCATGTCCATCTTCTTTGAGCTTTCTTTTGAAAGAATGTGTTCATTAAGTACATATTATTATGTGTTAGAAAATGTAGTAACATTTGTTGTCTTCTATCGTTTTGGCAGTCCATTCCAAATTTTCCAATAGCAGATCATTCATCATCATTTTGTTTTCCAACTTTGGCATTGAAATATTTTCCAATTATAAACGTGAAATGGCAATGTTCGTCTTTTATTCCTGCCTTTTATTGTTCTTCTGTTTTGTTGTATTTATGTACGTTGATTCTTATTAAGCATTGTTTTGTTTTTATTGACTCAACAACATTCTGGAGGTTGAGGTCATTATGTACGCAATCATATCTAAATAGATTATAAACTTATTTATAAATGCTTATTTTACTTACTCGTTGCAAGTTTTTACTGCGAAAGTACGTAAACAAACCTAAAAACACTCTACAAAGTAAATAAAATAAGACCGATCACCACCTACAAAGAGCGTAATAAATTCGGATATTTTGTTTTTATTCTGCTGTCGCCAATCGCAATCCTTGCAATATTCTTGCCAATAATAATATTGCAATGTTTTCTCTACATAATATATTCAATTAATATCCGTTACTTTAACGTCGATGAGAATCCGCAAATAAACCAATCAAAACGATGCTCTCTTCGTAAACCCTATTATCTGAAAAATAAATATGCGTTATCAATATCCAATACGCATGTGCAATCTATTTTTATTCTATCCATATACCATATGTACCCATACGTACATACACATCTGCATATATGTATACAATCAAAATGACAAAACCTTTGCACGCATGTCAACCACACCGTTTCTTTCTATTTGCCTATATAAAAAGTATATGTACGTATACTCAGTAAAATACTATATTTTTCATTGATAATTGGCATTTTTGGCATTTTTGAAGATTTTGTCATTTTTGTGCCATCCATCAGCCACCAAAATCAACACACAAATTGTTCGTCTTTCGTCCATTACACTCTCATTGGTACACACACGCGTCTACGCTTGCGTATTTGTTGTCGCTTTTGCTCTCGTTTCTTCAGGAATAATATTTTTGCATAAATAAATAAATAAATAAATATCAATTTTGCATAAAGAATTATAATATTTTCAAATGAGTAGGTTTCAACAAAAAAGCGAGAGCACCACAGAAAATGTCGGAATTTTGAGTGAACATTTTCATGCTTAAGCTTTTTACAATGTTATTTCTTTGTTCCTAGTATTGCCAGCTCAGCCCTATTTATTGCACCTCAATTGTTCATTGTATGAGTTTTTAAAAAAGTTTTCCACTATATTTAATATATGTGCACTATTGGTTGTCACATGTCCGCTTTCATCTTTAAATTTGAAAAGCTGATGCCTTCATGATGATGTCTTTTATATTGTTCTTGATTTAGTCGGTGTTTGTTGTATTAGTTTGTCTATGTTAGTATGGTCCTAATTTTTATGTAATATTGCGGTTTAAATTCCTCGTCTATAATGTTGTATACTCTGTGTATAATGCTTACCTATTGCTGTGCTGGATTTTTTGTTCCATCGGATGATTTGAATTAAAATTCATTATCCTACCCGATGATGTATCCTTTATATACCAAGTTTATATACCAAGTATTTAAGTTTCGTGTCAATGTAGTTGAAGTGGTGTAGACTAGTTGATTGCTTTTCCCGATTAGCTGTTGCCTTGGATCCTTCCTCATTGTCCTGTAGGTATTTTTGTCACCAAGTAGCTCCTGCATTTTGTCCATATACTCTTTACGTTCTAACAAATCAATTTTGTTTCCTTTATCCGTTTGCGCTACTATTATTGTTTCTTTGTGTTTGCTGTGTAACCGTTTTGTGTCCTCCGTGATCTTCAGCAAAAGTTTTTCTTGCCTATCGTTTGTGAAATTGTTTTTGAAATTGCTTATTTTGGTTCCTAGATCACATCTGGCCAGATCTCACGTCTTCTCCTCTTCTACACATTGTATCGCTTGCTCCAGCCCGCTATTTATGTGTAAGGGGTGATAAATATTTCTTGATTACCGGTAACGCAAACTTTAGTCCAAAAGCAAGGGTATTTTCTGTCTGTTTTGCTATTTTTTGACTGAATAAATTTTGTATCGTTGCTTTCTTCCTCTGTTAGTGTTTTCCTCAGTTCCTGCATTGTATATGATTTTGTTTTGTCAATTGTATTGATATGTAATTGCGTTTCCTTGATTTCAAGTTGTAATACTTTTTTCATAAATAGTTGTTCTATTTTGGTGGACATTTTTTGTGTATTAAGCATCTTGAAGTTGTGTCTCAGTGATGGTAGTATACCCTTTAAATACTCGGGAATATTTCCTTATTTTTTGCATTGCAGCAGATATTTCAGCCTTTTATTTTGTTTGGCTAATTTCTTTTGGCATTCGAAATAATACTTGAATCTAAGGCACGTCTCATTGTTGTACTTGAGTGCTATGTGTTTTCATCATCATCATCCAGCCATTTGCGTCCACTGCTGAACATAGGCCTCCTCCATATGTTTCCATTTTTCTCTGTCCTGAGCTGTTTTTATTTAGTTATTTGTAACTCTCTTTATGTCGTCACTCCATCTTGTAGGTGGTCTTCCTATTTTACGTTTATCCTCTCTCAATCTCCACTCAAGGACTCTTTTAGTCCATCATCTTTTAGTCATACGAGCTACATGCCCAGCTTCTCGCCGTTTTGTTCATGTCACTCTTTCTATTATGTCTGTCACTTTCGTTTTTTCTCTCAGCGATTTATTTGTTATTCTGTCTCTTCTGGTTACGCCAAGCATTTACCTTTCCATTGCCCTCTGAGACACTCTCAATTTATTTATTGTTCGTTTGGTCAAAGTCAATGTATCACAATCGTAGGTGATAACAGGTAGCACGCATTGATCGTATACTTTTCTTTTTAAGCACATAGGTAGCTCACTTTTAAATATGTATTTCAGTTTACCAAACGCTGTCCATCCAAGTCCCACTCTTCTATTTATTTCACAAGTCTGATTGTCCTTTTCAATTTTTATTTCATGTCCGAGATACTTGTAGTTAAAAACTTGCTCAATTTCTCCTCCTTCGTCCATTTCTGTGCACTATTGGTTGTCACATGTCCGCTTTCATCTTTAAGTTTAAAAATCTGATGTCTTCCTTCTGATAAATTTCTCCTCATTATTTTCATACTCTTGTTTTCTTGTATAGTTTGCTCAATTTGACAAGTGTTATATTTATGTCTTATGTCCTTTCGTATCTCCTTAGATATAATCTTATTTAACCTGCGCATCTCATGTATATCTTGCTTTTCTCGTGCCTTTCTTCTTTGCTCCATGAGCTGTTTTGTTTCCTTGCTTATTTTCTCTTCTTTATGCTTAGGCTTTCTACAATGTTGTTTCTGTGCTTCTAGTATTGCCTCGGTTATATTGTTGTTTATAGTTTCTATATCGTCCGTCCCCTTGTTGCCGATCTAAACCCAGCCCTATTTATTGCACCTTCAAATTTTTCTTGTTCAACGGGCCATATCCATTTACTTTTGCTTTTGTAAGTTAGACTTATTAGCTTTCTCCTCTCTTGTTTTAGGTTTAGTTTAACTGTGGCTCTAACCGCTCTGTGGTCGCTTCCTATTCCAAATTTATTCAGAACTGTAACATTTGTAATCGGCTGCTTGCGATCTGTTATGATAAAATCAATTTCGTTCTTTGTTCTTTCGTAAGGACTAAGCCATGTCCATCTTCTTTGAGCTTTCTTTTGAAAGAATGTGTTCATTAAGTACATATTATTATGTGTTAGAAAATGTAGTAACATTTGTTGTCTTCTATCGTTTTGGCAGTCCATTCCAAATTTTCCAATAGCAGATCATTCATCATCATTTTGTTTTCCAACTTTGGCATTGAAATATTTTCCAATTATAAACGTGAAATGGCAATGTTCGTCTTTTATTCCTGCCTTTTATTGTTCTTCTGTTTTGTTGTATTTATGTACGTTGATTCTTATTAAGCATTGTTTTGTTTTTATTGACTCAACAACATTCTGGAGGTTGAGGTCATTATGTACGCAATCATATCTAAATAGATTATAAACTTATTTATAAATGCTTATTTTACTTACTCGTTGCAAGTTTTTACTGCGAAAGTACGTAAACAAACCTAAAAACACTCTACAAAGTAAATAAAATAAGACCGATCACCACCTACAAAGAGCGTAATAAATTCGGATATTTTGTTTTTATTCTGCTGTCGCCAATCGCAATCCTTGCAATATTCTTGCCAATAATAATATTGCAATGTTTTCTCTACATAATATATTCAATTAATATCCGTTACTTTAACGTCGATGAGAATCCGCAAATAAACCAATCAAAACGATGCTCTCTTCGTAAACCCTATTATCTGAAAAATAAATATGCGTTATCAATATCCAATACGCATGTGCAATCTATTTTTATTCTATCCATATACCATATGTACCCATACGTACATACACATCTGCATATATGTATACAATCAAAATGACAAAACCTTTGCACGCATGTCAACCACACCGTTTCTTTCTATTTGCCTATATAAAAAGTATATGTACGTATACTCAGTAAAATACTATATTTTTCATTGATAATTGGCATTTTTGGCATTTTTGAAGATTTTGTCATTTTTGTGCCATCCATCAGCCACCAAAATCAACACACAAATTGTTCGTCTTTCGTCCATTACACTCTCATTGGTACACACACGCGTCTACGCTTGCGTATTTGTTGTCGCTTTTGCTCTCGTTTCTTCAGGAATAATATTTTTGCATAAATAAATAAATAAATAAATATCAATTTTGCATAAAGAATTATAATATTTTCAAATGAGTAGGTTTCAACAAAAAAGCGAGAGCACCACAGAAAATGTCGGAATTTTGAGTGAACATTTTCATGCTTAAGCTTTTTACAATGTTATTTCTTTGTTCCTAGTATTGCCAGCTCAGCCCTATTTATTGCACCTCAATTGTTCATTGTATGAGTTTTTAAAAAAGTTTTCCACTATATTTAATATATGTGCACTATTGGTTGTCACATGTCCGCTTTCATCTTTAAATTTGAAAAGCTGATGCCTTCATGATGATGTCTTTTATATTGTTCTTGATTTAGTCGGTGTTTGTTGTATTAGTTTGTCTATGTTAGTATGGTCCTAATTTTTATGTAATATTGCGGTTTAAATTCCTCGTCTATAATGTTGTATACTCTGTGTATAATGCTTACCTATTGCTGTGCTGGATTTTTTGTTCCATCGGATGATTTGAATTAAAATTCATTATCCTACCCGATGATGTATCCTTTATATACCAAGTTTATATACCAAGTATTTAAGTTTCGTGTCAATGTAGTTGAAGTGGTGTAGACTAGTTGATTGCTTTTCCCGATTAGCTGTTGCCTTGGATCCTTCCTCATTGTCCTGTAGGTATTTTTGTCACCAAGTAGCTCCTGCATTTTGTCCATATACTCTTTACGTTCTAACAAATCAATTTTGTTTCCTTTATCCGTTTGCGCTACTATTATTGTTTCTTTGTGTTTGCTGTGTAACCGTTTTGTGTCCTCCGTGATCTTCAGCAAAAGTTTTTCTTGCCTATCGTTTGTGAAATTGTTTTTGAAATTGCTTATTTTGGTTCCTAGATCACATCTGGCCAGATCTCACGTCTTCTCCTCTTCTACACATTGTATCGCTTGCTCCAGCCCGCTATTTATGTGTAAGGGGTGATAAATATTTCTTGATTACCGGTAACGCAAACTTTAGTCCAAAAGCAAGGGTATTTTCTGTCTGTTTTGCTATTTTTTGACTGAATAAATTTTGTATCGTTGCTTTCTTCCTCTGTTAGTGTTTTCCTCAGTTCCTGCATTGTATATGATTTTGTTTTGTCAATTGTATTGATATGTAATTGCGTTTCCTTGATTTCAAGTTGTAATACTTTTTTCATAAATAGTTGTTCTATTTTGGTGGACATTTTTTGTGTATTAAGCATCTTGAAGTTGTGTCTCAGTGATGGTAGTATACCCTTTAAATACTCGGGAATATTTCCTTATTTTTTGCATTGCAGCAGATATTTCAGCCTTTTATTTTGTTTGGCTAATTTCTTTTGGCATTCGAAATAATACTTGAATCTAAGGCACGTCTCATTGTTGTACTTGAGTGCTATGTGTTTTCATCATCATCATCCAGCCATTTGCGTCCACTGCTGAACATAGGCCTCCTCCATATGTTTCCATTTTTCTCTGTCCTGAGCTGTTTTTATTTAGTTATTTGTAACTCTCTTTATGTCGTCACTCCATCTTGTAGGTGGTCTTCCTATTTTACGTTTATCCTCTCTCAATCTCCACTCAAGGACTCTTTTAGTCCATCATCTTTTAGTCATACGAGCTACATGCCCAGCTTCTCGCCGTTTTGTTCATGTCACTCTTTCTATTATGTCTGTCACTTTCGTTTTTTCTCTCAGCGATTTATTTGTTATTCTGTCTCTTCTGGTTACGCCAAGCATTTACCTTTCCATTGCCCTCTGAGACACTCTCAATTTATTTATTGTTCGTTTGGTCAAAGTCAATGTATCACAATCGTAGGTGATAACAGGTAGCACGCATTGATCGTATACTTTTCTTTTTAAGCACATAGGTAGCTCACTTTTAAATATGTATTTCAGTTTACCAAACGCTGTCCATCCAAGTCCCACTCTTCTATTTATTTCACAAGTCTGATTGTCCTTTTCAATTTTTATTTCATGTCCGAGATACTTGTAGTTAAAAACTTGCTCAATTTCTCCTCCTTCGTCCATTTCTGTGCACTATTGGTTGTCACATGTCCGCTTTCATCTTTAAGTTTAAAAATCTGATGTCTTCCTTCTGATAAATTTCTCCTCATTATTTTCATACTCTTGTTTTCTTGTATAGTTTGCTCAATTTGACAAGTGTTATATTTATGTCTTATGTCCTTTCGTATCTCCTTAGATATAATCTTATTTAACCTGCGCATCTCATGTATATCTTGCTTTTCTCGTGCCTTTCTTCTTTGCTCCATGAGCTGTTTTGTTTCCTTGCTTATTTTCTCTTCTTTATGCTTAGGCTTTCTACAATGTTGTTTCTGTGCTTCTAGTATTGCCTCGGTTATATTGTTGTTTATAGTTTCTATATCGTCCGTCCCCTTGTTGCCGATCTAAACCCAGCCCTATTTATTGCACCTTCAAATTTTTCTTGTTCAACGGGCCATATCCATTTACTTTTGCTTTTGTAAGTTAGACTTATTAGCTTTCTCCTCTCTTGTTTTAGGTTTAGTTTAACTGTGGCTCTAACCGCTCTGTGGTCGCTTCCTATTCCAAATTTATTCAGAACTGTAACATTTGTAATCGGCTGCTTGCGATCTGTTATGATAAAATCAATTTCGTTCTTTGTTCTTTCGTAAGGACTAAGCCATGTCCATCTTCTTTGAGCTTTCTTTTGAAAGAATGTGTTCATTAAGTACATATTATTATGTGTTAGAAAATGTAGTAACATTTGTTGTCTTCTATCGTTTTGGCAGTCCATTCCAAATTTTCCAATAGCAGATCATTCATCATCATTTTGTTTTCCAACTTTGGCATTGAAATATTTTCCAATTATAAACGTGAAATGGCAATGTTCGTCTTTTATTCCTGCCTTTTATTGTTCTTCTGTTTTGTTGTATTTATGTACGTTGATTCTTATTAAGCATTGTTTTGTTTTTATTGACTCAACAACATTCTGGAGGTTGAGGTCATTATGTACGCAATCATATCTAAATAGATTATAAACTTATTTATAAATGCTTATTTTACTTACTCGTTGCAAGTTTTTACTGCGAAAGTACGTAAACAAACCTAAAAACACTCTACAAAGTAAATAAAATAAGACCGATCACCACCTACAAAGAGCGTAATAAATTCGGATATTTTGTTTTTATTCTGCTGTCGCCAATCGCAATCCTTGCAATATTCTTGCCAATAATAATATTGCAATGTTTTCTCTACATAATATATTCAATTAATATCCGTTACTTTAACGTCGATGAGAATCCGCAAATAAACCAATCAAAACGATGCTCTCTTCGTAAACCCTATTATCTGAAAAATAAATATGCGTTATCAATATCCAATACGCATGTGCAATCTATTTTTATTCTATCCATATACCATATGTACCCATACGTACATACACATCTGCATATATGTATACAATCAAAATGACAAAACCTTTGCACGCATGTCAACCACACCGTTTCTTTCTATTTGCCTATATAAAAAGTATATGTACGTATGCTCAGTAAAATACTATATTTTTCATTGATAATTGGCATTTTTGGCATTTTTGAAGATTTTGTCATTTTTGTGCCATCCATCAGCCACCAAAATCAACACACAAATTGTTCGTCTTTCGTCCATTACACTCTCATTGGTACACACACGCGTCTACGCTTGCGTATTTGTTGTCGCTTTTGCTCTCGTTTCTTCAGGAATAATATTTTTGCATAAATAAATAAATAAATAAATATCAATTTTGCATAAAGAATTATAATATTTTCAAATGAGTAGGTTTCAACAAAAAAGCGAGAGCACCACAGAAAATGTCGGAATTTTGAGTGAACATTTTCATGCTTAAGCTTTTTACAATGTTATTTCTTTGTTCCTAGTATTGCCAGCTCAGCCCTATTTATTGCACCTCAATTGTTCATTGTATGAGTTTTTAAAAAAGTTTTCCACTATATTTAATATATGTGCACTATTGGTTGTCACATGTCCGCTTTCATCTTTAAATTTGAAAAGCTGATGCCTTCATGATGATGTCTTTTATATTGTTCTTGATTTAGTCGGTGTTTGTTGTATTAGTTTGTCTATGTTAGTATGGTCCTAATTTTTATGTAATATTGCGGTTTAAATTCCTCGTCTATAATGTTGTATACTCTGTGTATAATGCTTACCTATTGCTGTGCTGGATTTTTTGTTCCATCGGATGATTTGAATTAAAATTCATTATCCTACCCGATGATGTATCCTTTATATACCAAGTTTATATACCAAGTATTTAAGTTTCGTGTCAATGTAGTTGAAGTGGTGTAGACTAGTTGATTGCTTTTCCCGATTAGCTGTTGCCTTGGATCCTTCCTCATTGTCCTGTAGGTATTTTTGTCACCAAGTAGCTCCTGCATTTTGTCCATATACTCTTTACGTTCTAACAAATCAATTTTGTTTCCTTTATCCGTTTGCGCTACTATTATTGTTTCTTTGTGTTTGCTGTGTAACCGTTTTGTGTCCTCCGTGATCTTCAGCAAAAGTTTTTCTTGCCTATCGTTTGTGAAATTGTTTTTGAAATTGCTTATTTTGGTTCCTAGATCACATCTGGCCAGATCTCACGTCTTCTCCTCTTCTACACATTGTATCGCTTGCTCCAGCCCGCTATTTATGTGTAAGGGGTGATAAATATTTCTTGATTACCGGTAACGCAAACTTTAGTCCAAAAGCAAGGGTATTTTCTGTCTGTTTTGCTATTTTTTGACTGAATAAATTTTGTATCGTTGCTTTCTTCCTCTGTTAGTGTTTTCCTCAGTTCCTGCATTGTATATGATTTTGTTTTGTCAATTGTATTGATATGTAATTGCGTTTCCTTGATTTCAAGTTGTAATACTTTTTTCATAAATAGTTGTTCTATTTTGGTGGACATTTTTTGTGTATTAAGCATCTTGAAGTTGTGTCTCAGTGATGGTAGTATACCCTTTAAATACTCGGGAATATTTCCTTATTTTTTGCATTGCAGCAGATATTTCAGCCTTTTATTTTGTTTGGCTAATTTCTTTTGGCATTCGAAATAATACTTGAATCTAAGGCACGTCTCATTGTTGTACTTGAGTGCTATGTGTTTTCATCATCATCATCCAGCCATTTGCGTCCACTGCTGAACATAGGCCTCCTCCATATGTTTCCATTTTTCTCTGTCCTGAGCTGTTTTTATTTAGTTATTTGTAACTCTCTTTATGTCGTCACTCCATCTTGTAGGTGGTCTTCCTATTTTACGTTTATCCTCTCTCAATCTCCACTCAAGGACTCTTTTAGTCCATCATCTTTTAGTCATACGAGCTACATGCCCAGCTTCTCGCCGTTTTGTTCATGTCACTCTTTCTATTATGTCTGTCACTTTCGTTTTTTCTCTCAGCGATTTATTTGTTATTCTGTCTCTTCTGGTTACGCCAAGCATTTACCTTTCCATTGCCCTCTGAGACACTCTCAATTTATTTATTGTTCGTTTGGTCAAAGTCAATGTATCACAATCGTAGGTGATAACAGGTAGCACGCATTGATCGTATACTTTTCTTTTTAAGCACATAGGTAGCTCACTTTTAAATATGTATTTCAGTTTACCAAACGCTGTCCATCCAAGTCCCACTCTTCTATTTATTTCACAAGTCTGATTGTCCTTTTCAATTTTTATTTCATGTCCGAGATACTTGTAGTTAAAAACTTGCTCAATTTCTCCTCCTTCGTCCATTTCTGTGCACTATTGGTTGTCACATGTCCGCTTTCATCTTTAAGTTTAAAAATCTGATGTCTTCCTTCTGATAAATTTCTCCTCATTATTTTCATACTCTTGTTTTCTTGTATAGTTTGCTCAATTTGACAAGTGTTATATTTATGTCTTATGTCCTTTCGTATCTCCTTAGATATAATCTTATTTAACCTGCGCATCTCATGTATATCTTGCTTTTCTCGTGCCTTTCTTCTTTGCTCCATGAGCTGTTTTGTTTCCTTGCTTATTTTCTCTTCTTTATGCTTAGGCTTTCTACAATGTTGTTTCTGTGCTTCTAGTATTGCCTCGGTTATATTGTTGTTTATAGTTTCTATATCGTCCGTCCCCTTGTTGCCGATCTAAACCCAGCCCTATTTATTGCACCTTCAAATTTTTCTTGTTCAACGGGCCATATCCATTTACTTTTGCTTTTGTAAGTTAGACTTATTAGCTTTCTCCTCTCTTGTTTTAGGTTTAGTTTAACTGTGGCTCTAACCGCTCTGTGGTCGCTTCCTATTCCAAATTTATTCAGAACTGTAACATTTGTAATCGGCTGCTTGCGATCTGTTATGATAAAATCAATTTCGTTCTTTGTTCTTTCGTAAGGACTAAGCCATGTCCATCTTCTTTGAGCTTTCTTTTGAAAGAATGTGTTCATTAAGTACATATTATTATGTGTTAGAAAATGTAGTAACATTTGTTGTCTTCTATCGTTTTGGCAGTCCATTCCAAATTTTCCAATAGCAGATCATTCATCATCATTTTGTTTTCCAACTTTGGCATTGAAATATTTTCCAATTATAAACGTGAAATGGCAATGTTCGTCTTTTATTCCTGCCTTTTATTGTTCTTCTGTTTTGTTGTATTTATGTACGTTGATTCTTATTAAGCATTGTTTTGTTTTTATTGACTCAACAACATTCTGGAGGTTGAGGTCATTATGTACGCAATCATATCTAAATAGATTATAAACTTATTTATAAATGCTTATTTTACTTACTCGTTGCAAGTTTTTACTGCGAAAGTACGTAAACAAACCTAAAAACACTCTACAAAGTAAATAAAATAAGACCGATCACCACCTACAAAGAGCGTAATAAATTCGGATATTTTGTTTTTATTCTGCTGTCGCCAATCGCAATCCTTGCAATATTCTTGCCAATAATAATATTGCAATGTTTTCTCTACATAATATATTCAATTAATATCCGTTACTTTAACGTCGATGAGAATCCGCAAATAAACCAATCAAAACGATGCTCTCTTCGTAAACCCTATTATCTGAAAAATAAATATGCGTTATCAATATCCAATACGCATGTGCAATCTATTTTTATTCTATCCATATACCATATGTACCCATACGTACATACACATCTGCATATATGTATACAATCAAAATGACAAAACCTTTGCACGCATGTCAACCACACCGTTTCTTTCTATTTGCCTATATAAAAAGTATATGTACGTATACTCAGTAAAATACTATATTTTTCATTGATAATTGGCATTTTTGGCATTTTTGAAGATTTTGTCATTTTTGTGCCATCCATCAGCCACCAAAATCAACACACAAATTGTTCGTCTTTCGTCCATTACACTCTCATTGGTACACACACGCGTCTACGCTTGCGTATTTGTTGTCGCTTTTGCTCTCGTTTCTTCAGGAATAATATTTTTGCATAAATAAATAAATAAATAAATATCAATTTTGCATAAAGAATTATAATATTTTCAAATGAGTAGGTTTCAACAAAAAAGCGAGAGCACCACAGAAAATGTCGGAATTTTGAGTGAACATTTTCATGCTTAAGCTTTTTACAATGTTATTTCTTTGTTCCTAGTATTGCCAGCTCAGCCCTATTTATTGCACCTCAATTGTTCATTGTATGAGTTTTTAAAAAAGTTTTCCACTATATTTAATATATGTGCACTATTGGTTGTCACATGTCCGCTTTCATCTTTAAATTTGAAAAGCTGATGCCTTCATGATGATGTCTTTTATATTGTTCTTGATTTAGTCGGTGTTTGTTGTATTAGTTTGTCTATGTTAGTATGGTCCTAATTTTTATGTAATATTGCGGTTTAAATTCCTCGTCTATAATGTTGTATACTCTGTGTATAATGCTTACCTATTGCTGTGCTGGATTTTTTGTTCCATCGGATGATTTGAATTAAAATTCATTATCCTACCCGATGATGTATCCTTTATATACCAAGTTTATATACCAAGTATTTAAGTTTCGTGTCAATGTAGTTGAAGTGGTGTAGACTAGTTGATTGCTTTTCCCGATTAGCTGTTGCCTTGGATCCTTCCTCATTGTCCTGTAGGTATTTTTGTCACCAAGTAGCTCCTGCATTTTGTCCATATACTCTTTACGTTCTAACAAATCAATTTTGTTTCCTTTATCCGTTTGCGCTACTATTATTGTTTCTTTGTGTTTGCTGTGTAACCGTTTTGTGTCCTCCGTGATCTTCAGCAAAAGTTTTTCTTGCCTATCGTTTGTGAAATTGTTTTTGAAATTGCTTATTTTGGTTCCTAGATCACATCTGGCCAGATCTCACGTCTTCTCCTCTTCTACACATTGTATCGCTTGCTCCAGCCCGCTATTTATGTGTAAGGGGTGATAAATATTTCTTGATTACCGGTAACGCAAACTTTAGTCCAAAAGCAAGGGTATTTTCTGTCTGTTTTGCTATTTTTTGACTGAATAAATTTTGTATCGTTGCTTTCTTCCTCTGTTAGTGTTTTCCTCAGTTCCTGCATTGTATATGATTTTGTTTTGTCAATTGTATTGATATGTAATTGCGTTTCCTTGATTTCAAGTTGTAATACTTTTTTCATAAATAGTTGTTCTATTTTGGTGGACATTTTTTGTGTATTAAGCATCTTGAAGTTGTGTCTCAGTGATGGTAGTATACCCTTTAAATACTCGGGAATATTTCCTTATTTTTTGCATTGCAGCAGATATTTCAGCCTTTTATTTTGTTTGGCTAATTTCTTTTGGCATTCGAAATAATACTTGAATCTAAGGCACGTCTCATTGTTGTACTTGAGTGCTATGTGTTTTCATCATCATCATCCAGCCATTTGCGTCCACTGCTGAACATAGGCCTCCTCCATATGTTTCCATTTTTCTCTGTCCTGAGCTGTTTTTATTTAGTTATTTGTAACTCTCTTTATGTCGTCACTCCATCTTGTAGGTGGTCTTCCTATTTTACGTTTATCCTCTCTCAATCTCCACTCAAGGACTCTTTTAGTCCATCATCTTTTAGTCATACGAGCTACATGCCCAGCTTCTCGCCGTTTTGTTCATGTCACTCTTTCTATTATGTCTGTCACTTTCGTTTTTTCTCTCAGCGATTTATTTGTTATTCTGTCTCTTCTGGTTACGCCAAGCATTTACCTTTCCATTGCCCTCTGAGACACTCTCAATTTATTTATTGTTCGTTTGGTCAAAGTCAATGTATCACAATCGTAGGTGATAACAGGTAGCACGCATTGATCGTATACTTTTCTTTTTAAGCACATAGGTAGCTCACTTTTAAATATGTATTTCAGTTTACCAAACGCTGTCCATCCAAGTCCCACTCTTCTATTTATTTCACAAGTCTGATTGTCCTTTTCAATTTTTATTTCATGTCCGAGATACTTGTAGTTAAAAACTTGCTCAATTTCTCCTCCTTCGTCCATTTCTGTGCACTATTGGTTGTCACATGTCCGCTTTCATCTTTAAGTTTAAAAATCTGATGTCTTCCTTCTGATAAATTTCTCCTCATTATTTTCATACTCTTGTTTTCTTGTATAGTTTGCTCAATTTGACAAGTGTTATATTTATGTCTTATGTCCTTTCGTATCTCCTTAGATATAATCTTATTTAACCTGCGCATCTCATGTATATCTTGCTTTTCTCGTGCCTTTCTTCTTTGCTCCATGAGCTGTTTTGTTTCCTTGCTTATTTTCTCTTCTTTATGCTTAGGCTTTCTACAATGTTGTTTCTGTGCTTCTAGTATTGCCTCGGTTATATTGTTGTTTATAGTTTCTATATCGTCCGTCCCCTTGTTGCCGATCTAAACCCAGCCCTATTTATTGCACCTTCAAATTTTTCTTGTTCAACGGGCCATATCCATTTACTTTTGCTTTTGTAAGTTAGACTTATTAGCTTTCTCCTCTCTTGTTTTAGGTTTAGTTTAACTGTGGCTCTAACCGCTCTGTGGTCGCTTCCTATTCCAAATTTATTCAGAACTGTAACATTTGTAATCGGCTGCTTGCGATCTGTTATGATAAAATCAATTTCGTTCTTTGTTCTTTCGTAAGGACTAAGCCATGTCCATCTTCTTTGAGCTTTCTTTTGAAAGAATGTGTTCATTAAGTACATATTATTATGTGTTAGAAAATGTAGTAACATTTGTTGTCTTCTATCGTTTTGGCAGTCCATTCCAAATTTTCCAATAGCAGATCATTCATCATCATTTTGTTTTCCAACTTTGGCATTGAAATATTTTCCAATTATAAACGTGAAATGGCAATGTTCGTCTTTTATTCCTGCCTTTTATTGTTCTTCTGTTTTGTTGTATTTATGTACGTTGATTCTTATTAAGCATTGTTTTGTTTTTATTGACTCAACAACATTCTGGAGGTTGAGGTCATTATGTACGCAATCATATCTAAATAGATTATAAACTTATTTATAAATGCTTATTTTACTTACTCGTTGCAAGTTTTTACTGCGAAAGTACGTAAACAAACCTAAAAACACTCTACAAAGTAAATAAAATAAGACCGATCACCACCTACAAAGAGCGTAATAAATTCGGATATTTTGTTTTTATTCTGCTGTCGCCAATCGCAATCCTTGCAATATTCTTGCCAATAATAATATTGCAATGTTTTCTCTACATAATATATTCAATTAATATCCGTTACTTTAACGTCGATGAGAATCCGCAAATAAACCAATCAAAACGATGCTCTCTTCGTAAACCCTATTATCTGAAAAATAAATATGCGTTATCAATATCCAATACGCATGTGCAATCTATTTTTATTCTATCCATATACCATATGTACCCATACGTACATACACATCTGCATATATGTATACAATCAAAATGACAAAACCTTTGCACGCATGTCAACCACACCGTTTCTTTCTATTTGCCTATATAAAAAGTATATGTACGTATGCTCAGTAAAATACTATATTTTTCATTGATAATTGGCATTTTTGGCATTTTTGAAGATTTTGTCATTTTTGTGCCATCCATCAGCCACCAAAATCAACACACAAATTGTTCGTCTTTCGTCCATTACACTCTCATTGGTACACACACGCGTCTACGCTTGCGTATTTGTTGTCGCTTTTGCTCTCGTTTCTTCAGGAATAATATTTTTGCATAAATAAATAAATAAATAAATATCAATTTTGCATAAAGAATTATAATATTTTCAAATGAGTAGGTTTCAACAAAAAAGCGAGAGCACCACAGAAAATGTCGGAATTTTGAGTGAACATTTTCATGCTTAAGCTTTTTACAATGTTATTTCTTTGTTCCTAGTATTGCCAGCTCAGCCCTATTTATTGCACCTCAATTGTTCATTGTATGAGTTTTTAAAAAAGTTTTCCACTATATTTAATATATGTGCACTATTGGTTGTCACATGTCCGCTTTCATCTTTAAATTTGAAAAGCTGATGCCTTCATGATGATGTCTTTTATATTGTTCTTGATTTAGTCGGTGTTTGTTGTATTAGTTTGTCTATGTTAGTATGGTCCTAATTTTTATGTAATATTGCGGTTTAAATTCCTCGTCTATAATGTTGTATACTCTGTGTATAATGCTTACCTATTGCTGTGCTGGATTTTTTGTTCCATCGGATGATTTGAATTAAAATTCATTATCCTACCCGATGATGTATCCTTTATATACCAAGTTTATATACCAAGTATTTAAGTTTCGTGTCAATGTAGTTGAAGTGGTGTAGACTAGTTGATTGCTTTTCCCGATTAGCTGTTGCCTTGGATCCTTCCTCATTGTCCTGTAGGTATTTTTGTCACCAAGTAGCTCCTGCATTTTGTCCATATACTCTTTACGTTCTAACAAATCAATTTTGTTTCCTTTATCCGTTTGCGCTACTATTATTGTTTCTTTGTGTTTGCTGTGTAACCGTTTTGTGTCCTCCGTGATCTTCAGCAAAAGTTTTTCTTGCCTATCGTTTGTGAAATTGTTTTTGAAATTGCTTATTTTGGTTCCTAGATCACATCTGGCCAGATCTCACGTCTTCTCCTCTTCTACACATTGTATCGCTTGCTCCAGCCCGCTATTTATGTGTAAGGGGTGATAAATATTTCTTGATTACCGGTAACGCAAACTTTAGTCCAAAAGCAAGGGTATTTTCTGTCTGTTTTGCTATTTTTTGACTGAATAAATTTTGTATCGTTGCTTTCTTCCTCTGTTAGTGTTTTCCTCAGTTCCTGCATTGTATATGATTTTGTTTTGTCAATTGTATTGATATGTAATTGCGTTTCCTTGATTTCAAGTTGTAATACTTTTTTCATAAATAGTTGTTCTATTTTGGTGGACATTTTTTGTGTATTAAGCATCTTGAAGTTGTGTCTCAGTGATGGTAGTATACCCTTTAAATACTCGGGAATATTTCCTTATTTTTTGCATTGCAGCAGATATTTCAGCCTTTTATTTTGTTTGGCTAATTTCTTTTGGCATTCGAAATAATACTTGAATCTAAGGCACGTCTCATTGTTGTACTTGAGTGCTATGTGTTTTCATCATCATCATCCAGCCATTTGCGTCCACTGCTGAACATAGGCCTCCTCCATATGTTTCCATTTTTCTCTGTCCTGAGCTGTTTTTATTTAGTTATTTGTAACTCTCTTTATGTCGTCACTCCATCTTGTAGGTGGTCTTCCTATTTTACGTTTATCCTCTCTCAATCTCCACTCAAGGACTCTTTTAGTCCATCATCTTTTAGTCATACGAGCTACATGCCCAGCTTCTCGCCGTTTTGTTCATGTCACTCTTTCTATTATGTCTGTCACTTTCGTTTTTTCTCTCAGCGATTTATTTGTTATTCTGTCTCTTCTGGTTACGCCAAGCATTTACCTTTCCATTGCCCTCTGAGACACTCTCAATTTATTTATTGTTCGTTTGGTCAAAGTCAATGTATCACAATCGTAGGTGATAACAGGTAGCACGCATTGATCGTATACTTTTCTTTTTAAGCACATAGGTAGCTCACTTTTAAATATGTATTTCAGTTTACCAAACGCTGTCCATCCAAGTCCCACTCTTCTATTTATTTCACAAGTCTGATTGTCCTTTTCAATTTTTATTTCATGTCCGAGATACTTGTAGTTAAAAACTTGCTCAATTTCTCCTCCTTCGTCCATTTCTGTGCACTATTGGTTGTCACATGTCCGCTTTCATCTTTAAGTTTAAAAATCTGATGTCTTCCTTCTGATAAATTTCTCCTCATTATTTTCATACTCTTGTTTTCTTGTATAGTTTGCTCAATTTGACAAGTGTTATATTTATGTCTTATGTCCTTTCGTATCTCCTTAGATATAATCTTATTTAACCTGCGCATCTCATGTATATCTTGCTTTTCTCGTGCCTTTCTTCTTTGCTCCATGAGCTGTTTTGTTTCCTTGCTTATTTTCTCTTCTTTATGCTTAGGCTTTCTACAATGTTGTTTCTGTGCTTCTAGTATTGCCTCGGTTATATTGTTGTTTATAGTTTCTATATCGTCCGTCCCCTTGTTGCCGATCTAAACCCAGCCCTATTTATTGCACCTTCAAATTTTTCTTGTTCAACGGGCCATATCCATTTACTTTTGCTTTTGTAAGTTAGACTTATTAGCTTTCTCCTCTCTTGTTTTAGGTTTAGTTTAACTGTGGCTCTAACCGCTCTGTGGTCGCTTCCTATTCCAAATTTATTCAGAACTGTAACATTTGTAATCGGCTGCTTGCGATCTGTTATGATAAAATCAATTTCGTTCTTTGTTCTTTCGTAAGGACTAAGCCATGTCCATCTTCTTTGAGCTTTCTTTTGAAAGAATGTGTTCATTAAGTACATATTATTATGTGTTAGAAAATGTAGTAACATTTGTTGTCTTCTATCGTTTTGGCAGTCCATTCCAAATTTTCCAATAGCAGATCATTCATCATCATTTTGTTTTCCAACTTTGGCATTGAAATATTTTCCAATTATAAACGTGAAATGGCAATGTTCGTCTTTTATTCCTGCCTTTTATTGTTCTTCTGTTTTGTTGTATTTATGTACGTTGATTCTTATTAAGCATTGTTTTGTTTTTATTGACTCAACAACATTCTGGAGGTTGAGGTCATTATGTACGCAATCATATCTAAATAGATTATAAACTTATTTATAAATGCTTATTTTACTTACTCGTTGCAAGTTTTTACTGCGAAAGTACGTAAACAAACCTAAAAACACTCTACAAAGTAAATAAAATAAGACCGATCACCACCTACAAAGAGCGTAATAAATTCGGATATTTTGTTTTTATTCTGCTGTCGCCAATCGCAATCCTTGCAATATTCTTGCCAATAATAATATTGCAATGTTTTCTCTACATAATATATTCAATTAATATCCGTTACTTTAACGTCGATGAGAATCCGCAAATAAACCAATCAAAACGATGCTCTCTTCGTAAACCCTATTATCTGAAAAATAAATATGCGTTATCAATATCCAATACGCATGTGCAATCTATTTTTATTCTATCCATATACCATATGTACCCATACGTACATACACATCTGCATATATGTATACAATCAAAATGACAAAACCTTTGCACGCATGTCAACCACACCGTTTCTTTCTATTTGCCTATATAAAAAGTATATGTACGTATACTCAGTAAAATACTATATTTTTCATTGATAATTGGCATTTTTGGCATTTTTGAAGATTTTGTCATTTTTGTGCCATCCATCAGCCACCAAAATCAACACACAAATTGTTCGTCTTTCGTCCATTACACTCTCATTGGTACACACACGCGTCTACGCTTGCGTATTTGTTGTCGCTTTTGCTCTCGTTTCTTCAGGAATAATATTTTTGCATAAATAAATAAATAAATAAATATCAATTTTGCATAAAGAATTATAATATTTTCAAATGAGTAGGTTTCAACAAAAAAGCGAGAGCACCACAGAAAATGTCGGAATTTTGAGTGAACATTTTCATGCTTAAGCTTTTTACAATGTTATTTCTTTGTTCCTAGTATTGCCAGCTCAGCCCTATTTATTGCACCTCAATTGTTCATTGTATGAGTTTTTAAAAAAGTTTTCCACTATATTTAATATATGTGCACTATTGGTTGTCACATGTCCGCTTTCATCTTTAAATTTGAAAAGCTGATGCCTTCATGATGATGTCTTTTATATTGTTCTTGATTTAGTCGGTGTTTGTTGTATTAGTTTGTCTATGTTAGTATGGTCCTAATTTTTATGTAATATTGCGGTTTAAATTCCTCGTCTATAATGTTGTATACTCTGTGTATAATGCTTACCTATTGCTGTGCTGGATTTTTTGTTCCATCGGATGATTTGAATTAAAATTCATTATCCTACCCGATGATGTATCCTTTATATACCAAGTTTATATACCAAGTATTTAAGTTTCGTGTCAATGTAGTTGAAGTGGTGTAGACTAGTTGATTGCTTTTCCCGATTAGCTGTTGCCTTGGATTCTTCCTCATTGTCCTGTAGGTATTTTTGTCACCAAGTAGCTCCTGCATTTTGTCCATATACTCTTTACGTTCTAACAAATCAATTTTGTTTCCTTTATCCGTTTGCGCTACTATTATTGTTTCTTTGTGTTTGCTGTGTAACCGTTTTGTGTCCTCCGTGATCTTCAGCAAAAGTTTTTCTTGCCTATCGTTTGTGAAATTGTTTTTGAAATTGCTTATTTTGGTTCCTAGATCACATCTGGCCAGATCTCACGTCTTCTCCTCTTCTACACATTGTATCGCTTGCTCCAGCCCGCTATTTATGTGTAAGGGGTGATAAATATTTCTTGATTACCGGTAACGCAAACTTTAGTCCAAAAGCAAGGGTATTTTCTGTCTGTTTTGCTATTTTTTGACTGAATAAATTTTGTATCGTTGCTTTCTTCCTCTGTTAGTGTTTTCCTCAGTTCCTGCATTGTATATGATTTTGTTTTGTCAATTGTATTGATATGTAATTGCGTTTCCTTGATTTCAAGTTGTAATACTTTTTTCATAAATAGTTGTTCTATTTTGGTGGACATTTTTTGTGTATTAAGCATCTTGAAGTTGTGTCTCAGTGATGGTAGTATACCCTTTAAATACTCGGGAATATTTCCTTATTTTTTGCATTGCAGCAGATATTTCAGCCTTTTATTTTGTTTGGCTAATTTCTTTTGGCATTCGAAATAATACTTGAATCTAAGGCACGTCTCATTGTTGTACTTGAGTGCTATGTGTTTTCATCATCATCATCCAGCCATTTGCGTCCACTGCTGAACATAGGCCTCCTCCATATGTTTCCATTTTTCTCTGTCCTGAGCTGTTTTTATTTAGTTATTTGTAACTCTCTTTATGTCGTCACTCCATCTTGTAGGTGGTCTTCCTATTTTACGTTTATCCTCTCTCAATCTCCACTCAAGGACTCTTTTAGTCCATCATCTTTTAGTCATACGAGCTACATGCCCAGCTTCTCGCCGTTTTGTTCATGTCACTCTTTCTATTATGTCTGTCACTTTCGTTTTTTCTCTCAGCGATTTATTTGTTATTCTGTCTCTTCTGGTTACGCCAAGCATTTACCTTTCCATTGCCCTCTGAGACACACTCAATTTATTTATTGTTCGTTTGGTCAAAGTCAATGTATCACAATCGTAGGTGATAACAGGTAGCACGCATTGATCGTATACTTTTCTTTTTAAGCACATAGGTAGCTCACTTTTAAATATGTATTTCAGTTTACCAAACGCTGTCCATCCAAGTCCCACTCTTCTATTTATTTCACAAGTCTGATTGTCCTTTTCAATTTTTATTTCATGTCCGAGATACTTGTAGTTAAAAACTTGCTCAATTTCTCCTCCTTCGTCCATTTCTGTGCACTATTGGTTGTCACATGTCCGCTTTCATCTTTAAGTTTAAAAATCTGATGTCTTCCTTCTGATAAATTTCTCCTCATTATTTTCATACTCTTGTTTTCTTGTATAGTTTGCTCAATTTGACAAGTGTTATATTTATGTCTTATGTCCTTTCGTATCTCCTTAGATATAATCTTATTTAACCTGCGCATCTCATGTATATCTTGCTTTTCTCGTGCCTTTCTTCTTTGCTCCATGAGCTGTTTTGTTTCCTTGCTTATTTTCTCTTCTTTATGCTTAGGCTTTCTACAATGTTGTTTCTGTGCTTCTAGTATTGCCTCGGTTATATTGTTGTTTATAGTTTCTATATCGTCCGTCCCCTTGTTGCCGATCTAAACCCAGCCCTATTTATTGCACCTTCAAATTTTTCTTGTTCAACGGGCCATATCCATTTACTTTTGCTTTTGTAAGTTAGACTTATTAGCTTTCTCCTCTCTTGTTTTAGGTTTAGTTTAACTGTGGCTCTAACCGCTCTGTGGTCGCTTCCTATTCCAAATTTATTCAGAACTGTAACATTTGTAATCGGCTGCTTGCGATCTGTTATGATAAAATCAATTTCGTTCTTTGTTCTTTCGTAAGGACTAAGCCATGTCCATCTTCTTTGAGCTTTCTTTTGAAAGAATGTGTTCATTAAGTACATATTATTATGTGTTAGAAAATGTAGTAACATTTGTTGTCTTCTATCGTTTTGGCAGTCCATTCCAAATTTTCCAATAGCAGATCATTCATCATCATTTTGTTTTCCAACTTTGGCATTGAAATATTTTCCAATTATAAACGTGAAATGGCAATGTTCGTCTTTTATTCCTGCCTTTTATTGTTCTTCTGTTTTGTTGTATTTATGTACGTTGATTCTTATTAAGCATTGTTTTGTTTTTATTGACTCAACAACATTCTGGAGGTTGAGGTCATTATGTACGCAATCATATCTAAATAGATTATAAACTTATTTATAAATGCTTATTTTACTTACTCGTTGCAAGTTTTTACTGCGAAAGTACGTAAACAAACCTAAAAACACTCTACAAAGTAAATAAAATAAGACCGATCACCACCTACAAAGAGCGTAATAAATTCGGATATTTTGTTTTTATTCTGCTGTCGCCAATCGCAATCCTTGCAATATTCTTGCCAATAATAATATTGCAATGTTTTCTCTACATAATATATTCAATTAATATCCGTTACTTTAACGTCGATGAGAATCCGCAAATAAACCAATCAAAACGATGCTCTCTTCGTAAACCCTATTATCTGAAAAATAAATATGCGTTATCAATATCCAATACGCATGTGCAATCTATTTTTATTCTATCCATATACCATATGTACCCATACGTACATACACATCTGCATATATGTATACAATCAAAATGACAAAACCTTTGCACGCATGTCAACCACACCGTTTCTTTCTATTTGCCTATATAAAAAGTATATGTACGTATGCTCAGTAAAATACTATATTTTTCATTGATAATTGGCATTTTTGGCATTTTTGAAGATTTTGTCATTTTTGTGCCATCCATCAGCCACCAAAATCAACACACAAATTGTTCGTCTTTCGTCCATTACACTCTCATTGGTACACACACGCGTCTACGCTTGCGTATTTGTTGTCGCTTTTGCTCTCGTTTCTTCAGGAATAATATTTTTGCATAAATAAATAAATAAATAAATATCAATTTTGCATAAAGAATTATAATATTTTCAAATGAGTAGGTTTCAACAAAAAAGCGAGAGCACCACAGAAAATGTCGGAATTTTGAGTGAACATTTTCATGCTTAAGCTTTTTACAATGTTATTTCTTTGTTCCTAGTATTGCCAGCTCAGCCCTATTTATTGCACCTCAATTGTTCATTGTATGAGTTTTTAAAAAAGTTTTCCACTATATTTAATATATGTGCACTATTGGTTGTCACATGTCCGCTTTCATCTTTAAATTTGAAAAGCTGATGCCTTCATGATGATGTCTTTTATATTGTTCTTGATTTAGTCGGTGTTTGTTGTATTAGTTTGTCTATGTTAGTATGGTCCTAATTTTTATGTAATATTGCGGTTTAAATTCGTCGTCTATAATGTTGTATACTCTGTGTATAATGCTTACCTATTGCTGTGCTGGATTTTTTGTTCCATCGGATGATTTGAATTAAAATTCATTATCCTACCCGATGATGTATCCTTTATATACCAAGTTTATATACCAAGTATTTAAGTTTCGTGTCAATGTAGTTGAAGTGGTGTAGACTAGTTGATTGCTTTTCCCGATTAGCTGTTGCCTTGGATCCTTCCTCATTGTCCTGTAGGTATTTTTGTCACCAAGTAGCTCCTGCATTTTGTCCATATACTCTTTACGTTCTAACAAATCAATTTTGTTTCCTTTATCCGTTTGCGCTACTATTATTGTTTCTTTGTGTTTGCTGTGTAACCGTTTTGTGTCCTCCGTGATCATCAGCAAAAGTTTTTCTTGCCTATCGTTTGTGAAATTGTTTTTGAAATTGCTTATTTTGGTTCCTAGATCACATCTGGCCAGATCTCACGTCTTCTCCTCTTCTACACATTGTATCGCTTGCTCCAGCCCGCTATTTATGTGTAAGGGGTGATAAATATTTCTTGATTACCGGTAACGCAAACTTTAGTCCAAAAGCAAGGGTATTTTCTGTCTGTTTTGCTATTTTTTGACTGAATAAATTTTGTATCGTTGCTTTCCTCAGTTCCTGCATTGTATATGATTTTGTTTTGTCAATTGTATTGATATGTAATTGCGTTTCCTTGATTTCAAGTTGTAATACTTTTTTCATAAATAGTTGTTCTATTTTGGTGGACATTTTTTGTGTATTAAGCATCTTGAAGTTGTGTCTCAGTGATGGTAGTATACCCTTTAAATACTCGGGAATATTTCCTTATTTTTTGCATTGCAGCAGATATTTCAGCCTTTTATTTTGTTTGGCTAATTTCTTTTGGCATTCGAAATAATACTTGAATCTAAGGCACGTCTCATTGTTGTACTTGAGTGCTATGTGTTTTCATCATCATCATCCAGCCATTTGCGTCCACTGCTGAACATAGGCCTCCTCCATATGTTTCCATTTTTCTCTGTCCTGAGCTGTTTTTATTTAGTTATTTGTAACTCTCTTTATGTCGTCACTCCATCTTGTAGGTGGTCTTCCTATTTTACGTTTATCCTCTCTCAATCTCCACTCAAGGACTCTTTTAGTCCATCATCTTTTAGTCATACGAGCTACATGCCCAGCTTCTCGCCGTTTTGTTCATGTCACTCTTTCTATTATGTCTGTCACTTTCGTTTTTTCTCTCAGCGATTTATTTGTTATTCTGTCTCTTCTGGTTACGCCAAGCATTTACCTTTCCATTGCCCTCTGAGACACTCTCAATTTATTTATTGTTCGTTTGGTCAAAGTCAATGTATCACAATCGTAGGTGATAACAGGTAGCACGCATTGATCGTATACTTTTCTTTTTAAGCACATAGGTAGCTCACTTTTAAATATGTATTTCAGTTTACCAAACGCTGTCCATCCAAGTCCCACTCTTCTATTTATTTCACAAGTCTGATTGTCCTTTTCAATTTTTATTTCATGTCCGAGATACTTGTAGTTAAAAACTTGCTCAATTTCTCCTCCTTCGTCCATTTCTGTGCACTATTGGTTGTCACATGTCCGCTTTCATCTTTAAGTTTAAAAATCTGATGTCTTCCTTCTGATAAATTTCTCCTCATTATTTTCATACTCTTGTTTTCTTGTATAGTTTGCTCAATTTGACAAGTGTTATATTTATGTCTTATGTCCTTTCGTATCTCCTTAGATATAATCTTATTTAACCTGCGCATCTCATGTATATCTTGCTTTTCTCGTGCCTTTCTTCTTTGCTCCATGAGCTGTTTTGTTTCCTTGCTTATTTTCTCTTCTTTATGCTTAGGCTTTCTACAATGTTGTTTCTGTGCTTCTAGTATTGCCTCGGTTATATTGTTGTTTATAGTTTCTATATCGTCCGTCCCCTTGTTGCCGATCTAAACCCAGCCCTATTTATTGCACCTTCAAATTTTTCTTGTTCAACGGGCCATATCCATTTACTTTTGCTTTTGTAAGTTAGACTTATTAGCTTTCTCCTCTCTTGTTTTAGGTTTAGTTTAACTGTGGCTCTAACCGCTCTGTGGTCGCTTCCTATTCCAAATTTATTCAGAACTGTAACATTTGTAATCGGCTGCTTGCGATCTGTTATGATAAAATCAATTTCGTTCTTTGTTCTTTCGTAAGGACTAAGCCATGTCCATCTTCTTTGAGCTTTCTTTTGAAAGAATGTGTTCATTAAGTACATATTATTATGTGTTAGAAAATGTAGTAACATTTGTTGTCTTCTATCGTTTTGGCAGTCCATTCCAAATTTTCCAATAGCAGATCATTCATCATCATTTTGTTTTCCAACTTTGGCATTGAAATATTTTCCAATTATAAACGTGAAATGGCAATGTTCGTCTTTTATTCCTGCCTTTTATTGTTCTTCTGTTTTGTTGTATTTATGTACGTTGATTCTTATTAAGCATTGTTTTGTTTTTATTGACTCAACAACATTCTGGAGGTTGAGGTCATTATGTACGCAATCATATCTAAATAGATTATAAACTTATTTATAAATGCTTATTTTACTTACTCGTTGCAAGTTTTTACTGCGAAAGTACGTAAACAAACCTAAAAACACTCTACAAAGTAAATAAAATAAGACCGATCACCACCTACAAAGAGCGTAATAAATTCGGATATTTTGTTTTTATTCTGCTGTCGCCAATCGCAATCCTTGCAATATTCTTGCCAATAATAATATTGCAATGTTTTCTCTACATAATATATTCAATTAATATCCGTTACTTTAACGTCGATGAGAATCCGCAAATAAACCAATCAAAACGATGCTCTCTTCGTAAACCCTATTATCTGAAAAATAAATATGCGTTATCAATATCCAATACGCATGTGCAATCTATTTTTATTCTATCCATATACCATATGTACCCATACGTACATACACATCTGCATATATGTATACAATCAAAATGACAAAACCTTTGCACGCATGTCAACCACACCGTTTCTTTCTATTTGCCTATATAAAAAGTATATGTACGTATGCTCAGTAAAATACTATATTTTTCATTGATAATTGGCATTTTTGGCATTTTTGAAGATTTTGTCATTTTTGTGCCATCCATCAGCCACCAAAATCAACACACAAATTGTTCGTCTTTCGTCCATTACACTCTCATTGGTACACACACGCGTCTACGCTTGCGTATTTGTTGTCGCTTTTGCTCTCGTTTCTTCAGGAATAATATTTTTGCATAAATAAATAAATAAATAAATATCAATTTTGCATAAAGAATTATAATATTTTCAAATGAGTAGGTTTCAACAAAAAAGCGAGAGCACCACAGAAAATGTCGGAATTTTGAGTGAACATTTTCATGCTTAAGCTTTTTACAATGTTATTTCTTTGTTCCTAGTATTGCCAGCTCAGCCCTATTTATTGCACCTCAATTGTTCATTGTATGAGTTTTTAAAAAAGTTTTCCACTATATTTAATATATGTGCACTATTGGTTGTCACATGTCCGCTTTCATCTTTAAATTTGAAAAGCTGATGCCTTCATGATGATGTCTTTTATATTGTTCTTGATTTAGTCGGTGTTTGTTGTATTAGTTTGTCTATGTTAGTATGGTCCTAATTTTTATGTAATATTGCGGTTTAAATTCGTCGTCTATAATGTTGTATACTCTGTGTATAATGCTTACCTATTGCTGTGCTGGATTTTTTGTTCCATCGGATGATTTGAATTAAAATTCATTATCCTACCCGATGATGTATCCTTTATATACCAAGTTTATATACCAAGTATTTAAGTTTCGTGTCAATGTAGTTGAAGTGGTGTAGACTAGTTGATTGCTTTTCCCGATTAGCTGTTGCCTTGGATCCTTCCTCATTGTCCTGTAGGTATTTTTGTCACCAAGTAGCTCCTGCATTTTGTCCATATACTCTTTACGTTCTAACAAATCAATTTTGTTTCCTTTATCCGTTTGCGCTACTATTATTGTTTCTTTGTGTTTGCTGTGTAACCGTTTTGTGTCCTCCGTGATCATCAGCAAAAGTTTTTCTTGCCTATCGTTTGTGAAATTGTTTTTGAAATTGCTTATTTTGGTTCCTAGATCACATCTGGCCAGATCTCACGTCTTCTCCTCTTCTACACATTGTATCGCTTGCTCCAGCCCGCTATTTATGTGTAAGGGGTGATAAATATTTCTTGATTACCGGTAACGCAAACTTTAGTCCAAAAGCAAGGGTATTTTCTGTCTGTTTTGCTATTTTTTGACTGAATAAATTTTGTATCGTTGCTTTCCTCAGTTCCTGCATTGTATATGATTTTGTTTTGTCAATTGTATTGATATGTAATTGCGTTTCCTTGATTTCAAGTTGTAATACTTTTTTCATAAATAGTTGTTCTATTTTGGTGGACATTTTTTGTGTATTAAGCATCTTGAAGTTGTGTCTCAGTGATGGTAGTATACCCTTTAAATACTCGGGAATATTTCCTTATTTTTTGCATTGCAGCAGATATTTCAGCCTTTTATTTTGTTTGGCTAATTTCTTTTGGCATTCGAAATAATACTTGAATCTAAGGCACGTCTCATTGTTGTACTTGAGTGCTATGTGTTTTCATCATCATCATCCAGCCATTTGCGTCCACTGCTGAACATAGGCCTCCTCCATATGTTTCCATTTTTCTCTGTCCTGAGCTGTTTTTATTTAGTTATTTGTAACTCTCTTTATGTCGTCACTCCATCTTGTAGGTGGTCTTCCTATTTTACGTTTATCCTCTCTCAATCTCCACTCAAGGACTCTTTTAGTCCATCATCTTTTAGTCATACGAGCTACATGCCCAGCTTCTCGCCGTTTTGTTCATGTCACTCTTTCTATTATGTCTGTCACTTTCGTTTTTTCTCTCAGCGATTTATTTGTTATTCTGTCTCTTCTGGTTACCCCAAGCATTTACCTTTCCATTGCCCTCTGAGACACTCTCAATTTATTTATTGTTCGTTTGGTCAAAGTCAATGTATCACAATCGTAGGTGATAACAGGTAGCACGCATTGATCGTATACTTTTCTTTTTAAGCACATAGGTAGCTCACTTTTAAATATGTATTTCAGTTTACCAAACGCTGTCCATCCAAGTCCCACTCTTCTATTTATTTCACAAGTCTGATTGTCCTTTTCAATTTTTATTTCATGTCCGAGATACTTGTAGTTAAAAACTTGCTCAATTTCTCCTCCTTCGTCCATTTCTGTGCACTATTGGTTGTCACATGTCCGCTTTCATCTTTAAGTTTAAAAATCTGATGTCTTCCTTCTGATAAATTTCTCCTCATTATTTTCATACTCTTGTTTTCTTGTATAGTTTGCTCAATTTGACAAGTGTTATATTTATGTCTTATGTCCTTTCGTATCTCCTTAGATATAATCTTATTTAACCTGCGCATCTCATGTATATCTTGCTTTTCTCGTGCCTTTCTTCTTTGCTCCATGAGCTGTTTTGTTTCCTTGCTTATTTTCTCTTCTTTATGCTTAGGCTTTCTACAATGTTGTTTCTGTGCTTCTAGTATTGCCTCGGTTATATTGTTGTTTATAGTTTCTATATCGTCCGTCCCCTTGTTGCCGATCTAAACCCAGCCCTATTTATTGCACCTTCAAATTTTTCTTGTTCAACGGGCCATATCCATTTACTTTTGCTTTTGTAAGTTAGACTTATTAGCTTTCTCCTCTCTTGTTTTAGGTTTAGTTTAACTGTGGCTCTAACCGCTCTGTGGTCGCTTCCTATTCCAAATTTATTCAGAACTGTAACATTTGTAATCGGCTGCTTGCGATCTGTTATGATAAAATCAATTTCGTTCTTTGTTCTTTCGTAAGGACTAAGCCATGTCCATCTTCTTTGAGCTTTCTTTTGAAAGAATGTGTTCATTAAGTACATATTATTATGTGTTAGAAAATGTAGTAACATTTGTTGTCTTCTATCGTTTTGGCAGTCCATTCCAAATTTTCCAATAGCAGATCATTCATCATCATTTTGTTTTCCAACTTTGGCATTGAAATATTTTCCAATTATAAACGTGAAATGGCAATGTTCGTCTTTTATTCCTGCCTTTTATTGTTCTTCTGTTTTGTTGTATTTATGTACGTTGATTCTTATTAAGCATTGTTTTGTTTTTATTGACTCAACAACATTCTGGAGGTTGAGGTCATTATGTACGCAATCATATCTAAATAGATTATAAACTTATTTATAAATGCTTATTTTACTTACTCGTTGCAAGTTTTTACTGCGAAAGTACGTAAACAAACCTAAAAACACTCTACAAAGTAAATAAAATAAGACCGATCACCACCTACAAAGAGCGTAATAAATTCGGATATTTTGTTTTTATTCTGCTGTCGCCAATCGCAATCCTTGCAATATTCTTGCCAATAATAATATTGCAATGTTTTCTCTACATAATATATTCAATTAATATCCGTTACTTTAACGTCGATGAGAATCCGCAAATAAACCAATCAAAACGATGCTCTCTTCGTAAACCCTATTATCTGAAAAATAAATATGCGTTATCAATATCCAATACGCATGTGCAATCTATTTTTATTCTATCCATATACCATATGTACCCATACGTACATACACATCTGCATATATGTATACAATCAAAATGACAAAACCTTTGCACGCATGTCAACCACACCGTTTCTTTCTATTTGCCTATATAAAAAGTATATGTACGTATGCTCAGTAAAATACTATATTTTTCATTGATAATTGGCATTTTTGGCATTTTTGAAGATTTTGTCATTTTTGTGCCATCCATCAGCCACCAAAATCAACACACAAATTGTTCGTCTTTCGTCCATTACACTCTCATTGGTACACACACGCGTCTACGCTTGCGTATTTGTTGTCGTTTTTGCTCTCGTTTCTTCAGGAATAATATTTTTGCATAAATAAATAAATAAATAAATATCAATTTTGCATAAAGAATTATAATATTTTCAAATGAGTAGGTTTCAACAAAAAAGCGAGAGCACCACAGAAAATGTCGGAATTTTGAGTGAACATTTTCATGCTTAAGCTTTTTACAATGTTATTTCTTTGTTCCTAGTATTGCCAGCTCAGCCCTATTTATTGCACCTCAATTGTTCATTGTATGAGTTTTTAAAAAAGTTTTCCACTATATTTAATATATGTGCACTATTGGTTGTCACATGTCCGCTTTCATCTTTAAATTTGAAAAGCTGATGCCTTCATGATGATGTCTTTTATATTGTTCTTGATTTAGTCGGTGTTTGTTGTATTAGTTTGTCTATGTTAGTATGGTCCTAATTTTTATGTAATATTGCGGTTTAAATTCGTCGTCTATAATGTTGTATACTCTGTGTATAATGCTTACCTATTGCTGTGCTGGATTTTTTGTTCCATCGGATGATTTGAATTAAAATTCATTATCCTACCCGATGATGTATCCTTTATATACCAAGTTTATATACCAAGTATTTAAGTTTCGTGTCAATGTAGTTGAAGTGGTGTAGACTAGTTGATTGCTTTTCCCGATTAGCTGTTGCCTTGGATCCTTCCTCATTGTCCTGTAGGTATTTTTGTCACCAAGTAGCTCCTGCATTTTGTCCATATACTCTTTACGTTCTAACAAATCAATTTTGTTTCCTTTATCCGTTTGCGCTACTATTATTGTTTCTTTGTGTTTGCTGTGTAACCGTTTTGTGTCCTCCGTGATCATCAGCAAAAGTTTTTCTTGCCTATCGTTTGTGAAATTGTTTTTGAAATTGCTTATTTTGGTTCCTAGATCACATCTGGCCAGATCTCACGTCTTCTCCTCTTCTACACATTGTATCGCTTGCTCCAGCCCGCTATTTATGTGTAAGGGGTGATAAATATTTCTTGATTACCGGTAACGCAAACTTTAGTCCAAAAGCAAGGGTATTTTCTGTCTGTTTTGCTATTTTTTGACTGAATAAATTTTGTATCGTTGCTTTCCTCAGTTCCTGCATTGTATATGATTTTGTTTTGTCAATTGTATTGATATGTAATTGCGTTTCCTTGATTTCAAGTTGTAATACTTTTTTCATAAATAGTTGTTCTATTTTGGTGGACATTTTTTGTGTATTAAGCATCTTGAAGTTGTGTCTCAGTGATGGTAGTATACCCTTTAAATACTCGGGAATATTTCCTTATTTTTTGCATTGCAGCAGATATTTCAGCCTTTTATTTTGTTTGGCTAATTTCTTTTGGCATTCGAAATAATACTTGAATCTAAGGCACGTCTCATTGTTGTACTTGAGTGCTATGTGTTTTCATCATCATCATCCAGCCATTTGCGTCCACTGCTGAACATAGGCCTCCTCCATATGTTTCCATTTTTCTCTGTCCTGAGCTGTTTTTATTTAGTTATTTGTAACTCTCTTTATGTCGTCACTCCATCTTGTAGGTGGTCTTCCTATTTTACGTTTATCCTCTCTCAATCTCCACTCAAGGACTCTTTTAGTCCATCATCTTTTAGTCATACGAGCTACATGCCCAGCTTCTCGCCGTTTTGTTCATGTCACTCTTTCTATTATGTCTGTCACTTTCGTTTTTTCTCTCAGCGATTTATTTGTTATTCTGTCTCTTCTGGTTACCCCAAGCATTTACCTTTCCATTGCCCTCTGAGACACTCTCAATTTATTTATTGTTCGTTTGGTCAAAGTCAATGTATCACAATCGTAGGTGATAACAGGTAGCACGCATTGATCGTATACTTTTCTTTTTAAGCACATAGGTAGCTCACTTTTAAATATGTATTTCAGTTTACCAAACGCTGTCCATCCAAGTCCCACTCTTCTATTTATTTCACAAGTCTGATTGTCCTTTTCAATTTTTATTTCATGTCCGAGATACTTGTAGTTAAAAACTTGCTCAATTTCTCCTCCTTCGTCCATTTCTGTGCACTATTGGTTGTCACATGTCCGCTTTCATCTTTAAGTTTAAAAATCTGATGTCTTCCTTCTGATAAATTTCTCCTCATTATTTTCATACTCTTGTTTTCTTGTATAGTTTGCTCAATTTGACAAGTGTTATATTTATGTCTTATGTCCTTTCGTATCTCCTTAGATATAATCTTATTTAACCTGCGCATCTCATGTATATCTTGCTTTTCTCGTGCCTTTCTTCTTTGCTCCATGAGCTGTTTTGTTTCCTTGCTTATTTTCTCTTCTTTATGCTTAGGCTTTCTACAATGTTGTTTCTGTGCTTCTAGTATTGCCTCGGTTATATTGTTGTTTATAGTTTCTATATCGTCCGTCCCCTTGTTGCCGATCTAAACCCAGCCCTATTTATTGCACCTTCAAATTTTTCTTGTTCAACGGGCCATATCCATTTACTTTTGCTTTTGTAAGTTAGACTTATTAGCTTTCTCCTCTCTTGTTTTAGGTTTAGTTTAACTGTGGCTCTAACCGCTCTGTGGTCGCTTCCTATTCCAAATTTATTCAGAACTGTAACATTTGTAATCGGCTGCTTGCGATCTGTTATGATAAAATCAATTTCGTTCTTTGTTCTTTCGTAAGGACTAAGCCATGTCCATCTTCTTTGAGCTTTCTTTTGAAAGAATGTGTTCATTAAGTACATATTATTATGTGTTAGAAAATGTAGTAACATTTGTTGTCTTCTATCGTTTTGGCAGTCCATTCCAAATTTTCCAATAGCAGATCATTCATCATCATTTTGTTTTCCAACTTTGGCATTGAAATATTTTCCAATTATAAACGTGAAATGGCAATGTTCGTCTTTTATTCCTGCCTTTTATTGTTCTTCTGTTTTGTTGTATTTATGTACGTTGATTCTTATTAAGCATTGTTTTGTTTTTATTGACTCAACAACATTCTGGAGGTTGAGGTCATTATGTACGCAATCATATCTAAATAGATTATAAACTTATTTATAAATGCTTATTTTACTTACTCGTTGCAAGTTTTTACTGCGAAAGTACGTAAACAAACCTAAAAACACTCTACAAAGTAAATAAAATAAGACCGATCACCACCTACAAAGAGCGTAATAAATTCGGATATTTTGTTTTTATTCTGCTGTCGCCAATCGCAATCCTTGCAATATTCTTGCCAATAATAATATTGCAATGTTTTCTCTACATAATATATTCAATTAATATCCGTTACTTTAACGTCGATGAGAATCCGCAAATAAACCAATCAAAACGATGCTCTCTTCGTAAACCCTATTATCTGAAAAATAAATATGCGTTATCAATATCCAATACGCATGTGCAATCTATTTTTATTCTATCCATATACCATATGTACCCATACGTACATACACATCTGCATATATGTATACAATCAAAATGACAAAACCTTTGCACGCATGTCAACCACACCGTTTCTTTCTATTTGCCTATATAAAAAGTATATGTACGTATGCTCAGTAAAATACTATATTTTTCATTGATAATTGGCATTTTTGGCATTTTTGAAGATTTTGTCATTTTTGTGCCATCCATCAGCCACCAAAATCAACACACAAATTGTTCGTCTTTCGTCCATTACACTCTCATTGGTACACACACGCGTCTACGCTTGCGTATTTGTTGTCGCTTTTGCTCTCGTTTCTTCAGGAATAATATTTTTGCATAAATAAATAAATAAATAAATATCAATTTTGCATAAAGAATTATAATATTTTCAAATGAGTAGGTTTCAACAAAAAAGCGAGAGCACCACAGAAAATGTCGGAATTTTGAGTGAACATTTTCATGCTTAAGCTTTTTACAATGTTATTTCTTTGTTCCTAGTATTGCCAGCTCAGCCCTATTTATTGCACCTCAATTGTTCATTGTATGAGTTTTTAAAAAAGTTTTCCACTATATTTAATATATGTGCACTATTGGTTGTCACATGTCCGCTTTCATCTTTAAATTTGAAAAGCTGATGCCTTCATGATGATGTCTTTTATATTGTTCTTGATTTAGTCGGTGTTTGTTGTATTAGTTTGTCTATGTTAGTATGGTCCTAATTTTTATGTAATATTGCGGTTTAAATTCGTCGTCTATAATGTTGTATACTCTGTGTATAATGCTTACCTATTGCTGTGCTGGATTTTTTGTTCCATCGGATGATTTGAATTAAAATTCATTATCCTACCCGATGATGTATCCTTTATATACCAAGTTTATATACCAAGTATTTAAGTTTCGTGTCAATGTAGTTGAAGTGGTGTAGACTAGTTGATTGCTTTTCCCGATTAGCTGTTGCCTTGGATCCTTCCTCATTGTCCTGTAGGTATTTTTGTCACCAAGTAGCTCCTGCATTTTGTCCATATACTCTTTACGTTCTAACAAATCAATTTTGTTTCCTTTATCCGTTTGCGCTACTATTATTGTTTCTTTGTGTTTGCTGTGTAACCGTTTTGTGTCCTCCGTGATCATCAGCAAAAGTTTTTCTTGCCTATCGTTTGTGAAATTGTTTTTGAAATTGCTTATATTGGTTCCTAGATCACATCTGGCCAGATCTCACGTCTTCTCCTCTTCTACACATTGTATCGCTTGCTCCAGCCCGCTATTTATGTGTAAGGGGTGATAAATATTTCTTGATTACCGGTAACGCAAACTTTAGTCCAAAAGCAAGGGTATTTTCTGTCTGTTTTGCTATTTTTTGACTGAATAAATTTTGTATCGTTGCTTTCTTCCTCTGTTAGTGTTTTCCTCAGTTCCTGCATTGTATATGATTTTGTTTTGTCAATTGTATTGATATGTAATTGCGTTTCCTTGATTTCAAGTTGTAATACTTTTTTCATAAATAGTTGTTCTATTTTGGTGGACATTTTTTGTGTATTAAGCATCTTGAAGTTGTGTCTCAGTGATGGTAGTATACCCTTTAAATACTCGGGAATATTTCCTTATTTTTTGCATTGCAGCAGATATTTCAGCCTTTTATTTTGTTTGGCTAATTTCTTTTGGCATTCGAAATAATACTTGAATCTAAGGCACGTCTCATTGTTGTACTTGAGTGCTATGTGTTTTCATCATCATCATCCAGCCATTTGCGTCCACTGCTGAACATAGGCCTCCTCCATATGTTTCCATTTTTCTCTGTCCTGAGCTGTTTTTATTTAGTTATTTGTAACTCTCTTTATGTCGTCACTCCATCTTGTAGGTGATCTTCCTATTTTACGTTTATCCTCTCTCAATCTCCACTCAAGGACTCTTTTAGTCCATCATCTTTTAGTCATACGAGCTACATGCCCAGCTTCTCGCCGTTTTGTTCATGTCACTCTTTCTATTATGTCTGTCACTTTCGTTTTTTCTCTCAGCGATTTATTTGTTATTCTGTCTCTTCTGGTTACGCCAAGCATTTACCTTTCCATTGCCCTCTGAGACACTCTCAATTTATTTATTGTTCGTTTGGTCAAAGTCAATGTATCACAATCGTAGGTGATAACAGGTAGCACGCATTGATCGTATACTTTTCTTTTTAAGCACATAGGTAGCTCACTTTTAAATATGTATTTCAGTTTACCAAACGCTGTCCATCCAAGTCCCACTCTTCTATTTATTTCACAAGTCTGATTGTCCTTTTCAATTTTTATTTCATGTCCGAGATACTTGTAGTTAAAAACTTGCTCAATTTCTCCTCCTTCGTCCATTTCTGTGCACTATTGGTTGTCACATGTCCGCTTTCATCTTTAAGTTTAAAAATCTGATGTCTTCCTTCTGATAAATTTCTCCTCATTATTTTCATACTCTTGTTTTCTTGTATAGTTTGCTCAATTTGACAAGTGTTATATTTATGTCTTATGTCCTTTCGTATCTCCTTAGATATAATCTTATTTAATCTGCGCATCTCATGTATATCTTGCTTTTCTCGTGCCTTTCTTCTTTGCTCCATGAGCTGTTTTGTTTCCTTGCTTATTTTCTCTTCTTTATGCTTAGGCTTTCTACAATGTTGTTTCTGTGCTTCTAGTATTGCCTCGGTTATATTGTTGTTTATAGTTTCTATATCGTCCGTCCCCTTGTTGCCGATCTAAACCCAGCCCTATTTATTGCACCTTCAAATTTTTCTTGTTCAACGGGCCATATCCATTTACTTTTGCTTTTGTAAGTTAGACTTATTAGCTTTCTCCTCTCTTGTTTTAGGTTTAGTTTAACTGTGGCTCTAACCGCTCTGTGGTCGCTTCCTATTCCAAATTTATTCAGAACTGTAACATTTGTAATCGGCTGCTTGCGATCTGTTATGATAAAATCAATTTCGTTCTTTGTTCTTTCGTAAGGACTAAGCCATGTCCATCTTCTTTGAGCTTTCTTTTGAAAGAATGTGTTCATTAAGTACATATTATTATGTGTTAGAAAATGTAGTAACATTTGTTGTCTTCTATCGTTTTGGCAGTCCATTCCAAATTTTCCAATAGCAGATCATTCATCATCATTTTGTTTTCCAACTTTGGCATTGAAATATTTTCCAATTATAAACGTGAAATGGCAATGTTCGTCTTTTATTCCTGCCTTTTATTGTTCTTCTGTTTTGTTGTATTTATGTACGTTGATTCTTATTAAGCATTGTTTTGTTTTTATTGACTCAACAACATTCTGGAGGTTGAGGTCATTATGTACGCAATCATATCTAAATAGATTATAAACTTATTTATAAATGCTTATTTTACTTACTCGTTGCAAGTTTTTACTGCGAAAGTACGTAAACAAACCTAAAAACACTCTACAAAGTAAATAAAATAAGACCGATCACCACCTACAAAGAGCGTAATAAATTCGGATATTTTGTTTTTATTCTGCTGTCGCCAATCGCAATCCTTGCAATATTCTTGCCAATAATAATATTGCAATGTTTTCTCTACATAATATATTCAATTAATATCCGTTACTTTAACGTCGATGAGAATCCGCAAATAAACCAATCAAAACGATGCTCTCTTCGTAAACCCTATTATCTGAAAAATAAATATGCGTTATCAATATCCAATACGCATGTGCAATCTATTTTTATTCTATCCATATACCATATGTACCCATACGTACATACACATCTGCATATATGTATACAATCAAAATGACAAAACCTTTGCACGCATGTCAACCACACCGTTTCTTTCTATTTGCCTATATAAAAAGTATATGTACGTATGCTCAGTAAAATACTATATTTTTCATTGATAATTGGCATTTTTGGCATTTTTGAAGATTTTGTCATTTTTGTGCCATCCATCAGCCACCAAAATCAACACACAAATTGTTCGTCTTTCGTCCATTACACTCTCATTGGTACACACACGCGTCTACGCTTGCGTATTTGTTGTCGCTTTTGCTCTCGTTTCTTCAGGAATAATATTTTTGCATAAATTAATAAATAAATAAATATCAATTTTGCATAAAGAATTATAATATTTTCAAATGAGTAGGTTTCAACAAAAAAGCGAGAGCACCACAGAAAATGTCGGAATTTTGAGTGAACATTTTCATGCTTAAGCTTTTTACAATGTTATTTCTTTGTTCCTAGTATTGCCAGCTCAGCCCTATTTATTGCACCTCAATTGTTCATTGTATGAGTTTTTAAAAAAGTTTTCCACTATATTTAATATATGTGCACTATTGGTTGTCACATGTCCGCTTTCATCTTTAAATTTGAAAAGCTGATGCCTTCATGATGATGTCTTTTATATTGTTCTTGATTTAGTCGGTGTTTGTTGTATTAGTTTGTCTATGTTAGTATGGTCCTAATTTTTATGTAATATTGCGGTTTAAATTCGTCGTCTATAATGTTGTATACTCTGTGTATAATGCTTACCTATTGCTGTGCTGGATTTTTTGTTCCATCGGATGATTTGAATTAAAATTCATTATCCTACCCGATGATGTATCCTTTATATACCAAGTTTATATACCAAGTATTTAAGTTTCGTGTCAATGTAGTTGAAGTGGTGTAGACTAGTTGATTGCTTTTCCCGATTAGCTGTTGCCTTGGATCCTTCCTCATTGTCCTGTAGGTATTTTTGTCACCAAGTAGCTCCTGCATTTTGTCCATATACTCTTTACGTTCTAACAAATCAATTTTGTTTCCTTTATCCGTTTGCGCTACTATTATTGTTTCTTTGTGTTTGCTGTGTAACCGTTTTGTGTCCTCCGTGATCTTCAGCAAAAGTTTTTCTTGCCTATCGTTTGTGAAATTGTTTTTGAAATTGCTTATTTTGGTTCCTAGATCACATCTGGCCAGATCTCACGTCTTCTCCTCTTCTACACATTGTATCGCTTGCTCCAGCCCGCTATTTATGTGTAAGGGGTGATAAATATTTCTTGATTACCGGTAACGCAAACTTTAGTCCAAAAGCAAGGGTATTTTCTGTCTGTTTTGCTATTTTTTGACTGAATAAATTTTGTATCGTTGCTTTCTTCCTCTGTTAGTGTTTTCCTCAGTTCCTGCATTGTATATGATTTTGTTTTGTCAATTGTATTGATATGTAATTGCGTTTCCTTGATTTCAAGTTGTAATACTTTTTTCATAAATAGTTGTTCTATTTTGGTGGACATTTTTTGTGTATTAAGCATCTTGAAGTTGTGTCTCAGTGATGGTAGTATACCCTTTAAATACTCGGGAATATTTCCTTATTTTTTGCATTGCAGCAGATATTTCAGCCTTTTATTTTGTTTGGCTAATTTCTTTTGGCATTCGAAATAATACTTGAATCTAAGGCACGTCTCATTGTTGTACTTGAGTGCTATGTGTTTTCATCATCATCATCCAGCCATTTGCGTCCACTGCTGAACATAGGCCTCCTCCATATGTTTCCATTTTTCTCTGTCCTGAGCTGTTTTTATTTAGTTATTTGTAACTCTCTTTATGTCGTCACTCCATCTTGTAGGTGGTCTTCCTATTTTACGTTTATCCTCTCTCAATCTCCACTCAAGGACTCTTTTAGTCCATCATCTTTTAGTCATACGAGCAATGAATAGTGAGCTGTGAAGTACATCCTGAAAATTATGACGGAATCGCCGAAACCTTTTTTCGTTGCTTCATTTTTACTCCCATACTTGAACATTATTTGAATCAAATAAATTTGAGGTTTGTTGTAACACGCGTATTCGTGTTACAAATACAAACATTAAAATCATAGAAAAAAATATAATATTCAATAAAATAATCCATGCCGCGATCCGGGATCGAACCAGTATGCATAGGCAAGGGTTGATAAGTGGTGCGACGCACCCACGGAACCCTTAAGCAAATAAACACAAACGCGTGGAACCAGCATTAAGGTTCTTGTGTGGGCAACATGCGATCAACAGATAAAGTTCATGCTGAACCAACAATAATAGAGAAAACGACTTCCGTATACGATCGGATAAGCGACCTATATACATGTGTTTCTCAGTTGGGATCTCTATTACAAAGCATCTTTCTTCCGTTGCAAAAATATTGCAGACAACGACCCGTTGAGTGATTTGTCACCAACTAGTGCTTTTTGAAGCAGAACCATATACGGTGCGCGACATAAGAGTTCTTGCCCTAAAGTGAACCTAAATACGGGTGCTTCAGGTAGTCGACTGAGAGCCTTTTGCTCTGCCTAAGTAGTCACTTTGACCACTTAAAATCCAGGAGCAACCAGCTCGAGCGTTGGTTCCTCTGTCATTTCATTCCTTGTCTCCCTCTTGCTTGTGTAGGATCGAATGATTTAAATCATTTTCTAGTCTCTTTTGCATAACTCCTTTATACTTAACCCTCTTTTTATACCCTGCATAATGCAATATGCATGGTATATTCATTTCGGTCAGATGTTTGTGTCCACTTGAAGGAATCTCCGGAGATATAGACATAGATATATATTCGTGATCAGCGTCGATTAAATTTTCGATTTAACGATGTCCGTCCGTCCGTCTGTCTGTCACCTGGCTGGTTCGCACGATAACTTGAGTAAATATTGAGCTATTTCGATGAAATTTGGCATAAGTAATCTATGATCCAAGGGTACGGAGGGGATTGATATTGGGCATGATCGGTCAATAACCACGCCCACGCCAAGCATTCAAAGCGACTAACCTCGAAATTTTCAAAATCTTTAACTTGCTATAACTCACATAATATACCACTTGGGACAACAATATTTGGCACATAGACTTATATTATACTACTATATAACCTCGCCAAAAGTGGTTGAGCCACGCCTACTTTTTAGCGTAGCTCTCATATAAAGTGTCTGTACTTCTTTAAAATTGAAACAGCTGTAACTTCTACAATCTTCTGTCCAGAATAACCATAATTGACACTTAGATAAACATGGTAGTCAGAAATAATATGGCAGAAAATCAGTGTGCCACGCCCACTCCTTTTTGGGTCTCCCATACAAAGTTGCGGAAATTAAAAAAAATGTTACCGGTTATAACTTGCAAACTATTCAGCGTAGAATAACGAGATTTAAGGTGTGGATTAGTATTGTACGAGCAACTAGGCTCACAGAAAATGGGCGCACCACGCCCAGTGTTTATCGTAGCCCCCATACAAATTTTAAATTGAAACAGCTGTAACTTCGGCAATCTTCAGTGTGCCACGCCCACTCCTTCATGAGTCTCCCATACAAAGTCGAGGGAATTAAAATAAAATTTTAAGCTCCATAACTTACAAACCATATAGCGTAGGACAACCAAATTTAATTTGTGAATTAATATTGAAAAATTAATCAGATATACAAGAAAGAGATAAGTCACGCCCACTTTTTATATAGCTTCCGTACAAAGTGTCGGATTTATCTTAAACATTAAAACACCCATAACTTCCTAAATAATACGCCTAAGTCAACCCATTGCAACCTATGTAGTTTAGTAGTATAGGCAGAAATTGATCCTCCAAAATTGGTGAGGTACGCCTGCTTCTTAATGTAGATCCTATACAAAGTAGTGGAAGAAAAGGATGCATATACGAGCAAACTTTTTATATATACATCTACATAGGCAGGGTATAATTTGGTCGGCCCCAGCCGACTGTAAGGAGATTTTTCTTTTACTTTTTATGTAAGAATTTAATTTTGTATTGAATAAAGAAAATATTAATAAAAGTAGGAATTGTACCACGAAAGGTATACCATCCGAGCCGAGCACTATAGAGTTGGTAATAATACTGTCAAATTGACAGTAAGTGTGTAATTCGGTCTTCCTTCTACAACAAGAGTTTTTAGCTGTGCTATTGCTCCCCCTGGCTGGCTGGGTAATACCTCAGCTGGAAAACAAAGGCACGCATTACATTGTCAATCACAAAAAAACTATTCCAAAATATTCAGAACATCTTGCCAAAAAAAAGTCCTTGAGTTGTTTCGGTCAAATAGCATAAGATTTTCAAAGGTACTGGCGAGAAGACTGTCAAACATCGACATACGATTTAATTACTGAATTCACCATGTGGCGCAGCTGTACCTTCTTTTTTTTTCTTCAAAAGTTTATGATTAATAACTGTCTTTCTTAAAGGTACTGGTTAACATACGAAAAGAAGATCTGGCTGAGGCTTTTATTGACACATTGAATCAGGGTGATTATTATCTGATTATCTGATTATCTTTGCTTTTTTTTTTTTTAATATTTGCAACACCGGTCATTTTCAACCCTTCGAAAGTTGAAGACCTATTAGTGTACTAGTATTCGGCAGGAGAGATTGGATGGGTTGGCGCTAATAAAAGTACTAATTAATACAGGATGCAACTAACAAGTAAAAAATAAAAATATTTTTACAAAAAGATATTATTTGTTAAGTTTTAGTACTTTTTAGGTAGTCGGCACTGTTTTTTTGTAAACAAATTTTGTTTGCAAGAACGCACTGAGCACACCTGTAGAGTTGCCTCAAAAAAGTTTATAGAATGCACTAAAGCACAATTTTTAGATTTATGAAGAATAAAAATAAATAACGAATTCTTTATTTTAGTTAAAAACGCATTTTAAAACTTTCAATCATAATTGCTAATGCAATTTTCATAACAACAAAGAAAGTTTCCATATTTTAATTGCTATGGGAAGCACCACATGATGCAAGTTCTAACTTAGTGGAAACTCGACTAATTTTTGAATGTACTATAAGTTGATTATTCTGCAACCAACAGTTGTTGAAAAGTCTACTACCTCCTTTTGAGTGAACTGACTATTTTAACCCATTAACGACCAAAGTTAATCTTTAAAGCCTCTATCCCATCTTTATGGGATAGAGGCTTTCATTCCCGCCCCATAAAGTTGGCCTAGTTATCGTGACAACTAATGTGACGTATACGTCACGGTAACTAGGTCGATCTAAGACAATGGTCCGCCCCTGCATAACTTTTCAGCTAACAACAAGTTGACCATTTTAAGTTAGCTTATAGTCATACTGGAATACTGGAGTGGTACTAGTTAGTAGTAAATAGTAGATTAGTCAGGAGCTGCATTTACAGTACTCTCATATGTGTAGGTATCAGTTTTTGTATCTGAAATCGGTTAAGTAATAAGAAAAAAAATGTTTTGTAAACATGTTAGTTCTGTATACCTTTTTCAAAATCATGATTCCTAATTTTCTAAAACACTCAGATTCAAAAATTAAAAAAACCGTACTTTAAAAAAAGTTCAATTTTTTTAGATCATCAATTTCAGAGTTAAAACTTATACTTTATATGCGAGTATTTTACATGCAATTGCTTATATGAAGTATCTGTAATTGTTTTTTTTTTTAATTTCATATTTCATTTGGATATTTATTTATTATTTTTTAGTTGTTTTCTCTCAATTGGTCAATTTTTTTGCGTGTAGTGTGACATGTGGCACCGTCTTGTTGAAACCACATATCAGCCAAGTCCAGCTCTTCCATTTTGGGTAAAAAAAAAGTTTGCAATCATTCACAGTAACGTTCCTGCCTTCGTCGACTTTGAAAAGGTACGGTCCAATGATGCCACCGGCCCATAATCCACACCAAACAGTGGATTTTTCGGTATGCATTGGCAGTTCTTGTAATGCTTCGGGCTGCTCTTTAAAAGAACTTCGTTTCTGAGCACAATTTTCAGATAAAAAAGTTGATTTTCATCCAACTTTGCCAGCGTCCATTCACCAAAAGTTACCCGTTGTGATAGGTCGTGTGGTTTCAATTCATGCACCAGCTGTATTTTAAAACGTTTTACACCCAAATCCTTCCGCAAAATTTTTCACGTAGTGAAGTAACGGTGGCCCAATTGCTCCGAACGACGCCGAATCGATAATTCACGGTCATCAAAAACACTGGCGGATACAGCCATCTCCAAATTTTTCATTGTTATTTCATTAAAATAAAAAATAATTTAAAAAAATTTCCAAATGCTCAAATGGTACATGTGCATGAAATTCTGAGATTTGAATGAATGCCTATGTGAGAAAATGAATTTTTGTATTTGTTTGTATGATTGCTCGTTAAAACCCCAACGCCTATGAAAAGTACACAAGCAAATATGAATGTGCTACGCATAATAATGCTGGCATTAAACAGTCGCTTGCATGCATATAGATGAGTTGTAATAGTGAATTATAGTTGACCACTTATTTATGATAAAAACATATATATGCATACATATATGTACACACACATATCTATATATATATACTATATATAGATATGTGTGTGTACATATATGTATGCATATATATGTTTTTATATATATATATATATATATATATATATATATATATATATATAGATAGATAGATATGTATGTGTACATATATATATATATATATATATATATATATATATATATATATATGTATATATATATATATATATATATATATATATATATATATATGTATGTAAGTATGTATGTATATAGTCTCCCCAATAGCAAAATTTGATGCGCATCTTAGAATTTATGAATAGGAAGCGCTTCTCTTTTGAATCTAAAAAGCTTATTTTGATGCGCTTCCTTGAGGGGCTTTGAGTAGGCAATAGGCAGTACTTCAAATTAGTGATTGCGCAGTTAACTTAGAATTAACATTCAATTTCAACAAAATAGAATGCCGACATGGTGAGAGCTTTCAGTTGGTGTCGAATATTTATGCGGTGAGGTTGTGCTCGCGCTTGTTTTGTGAAAATTGTTCGGCAACCGATTAGAGTACAATTCATTGCTTATGCTTATGATAGAGAGAAGGAGAAATTCACATCGCACAACTCCCTCTCTGCACTACAACATACGGAAAATGTAATAGTATGCGTGTGCCCATCAAACGCAGTCGCAGTTGCATATCCGAAGCGACTGCGTCACATGCAAATACCGAGTGCTGCACATGCATCCAGCGGCCAGATTCATGGACTGGCGCTACTGAAGTGGCTATACTATCAAACTACTATGGCATTGAAATTGATGTCGTTGATATTCAGAATGCGCATTCAGGGGAGCGAAAAGGAAGCGCTTCCTCGCAATGACTTGCCAATGTTAAATTCAGCACTTTTTGAAGGGAGAGCGATGCGCTTCAGTGCTCTTTTAGAGCGCTTCAGAAGCGCTATTGATACGGTTCATTTCCACTTGGGTCGTAATGATTACTAAATAAAATTCTAAATATTTTTAAATCAATCAAATCCGGCAATCAACCGGCAATTTTGTTTTTATTTGTGCCTGCACTTCTTTCTATATATTGTAAGTATGTATATAAATATGTTCATACCCTACACTACGGAGTTAAGGGTTGATGTTGTGTTGAAAATTGGTCATATGTTTACTTTTACCAACAGACGGGTGACTTCGTGAATAGGTGGAATCGTATCAAAATTACCAATGACTGCCTGATAAATGTAGGCTTTGATTTTGATGTTTTCATACTTTGCGCATGAAAATAAAAAGCTAAAGGCTACAATACCATAGTATCTTTTTACACTCTGTGTTTCACTCAAATTTATCAAGCTGAAACTATGATTATGTTTACTATTTAGTAGACTAGTTCGAATTAGGTGGAATCGGATGACAAACACTCATACTTCTCATACATATGCATGCTTTCTTAGAAGCATTGCAAATTCTTACTGCCGGAAGAATTGCCAATTGCTTGCCGACTAGTGGGCACCGCTCGAAAGATATTAAACTTATGTTTCAGACGGGGTTGAACCCACGACTTACACATCAGAAGGCCAACGTATTTAATCTGACAAGGAAGCGGCAAGTCATGCACACTTCTTAATGCGGCTCCCATACCAGGTCGCGGATTTAAACAAAATTAAACCGCCATAAATTACGAAGTATTCAGCGTACGACAACTACTTTTAAGATATGAATTAGTATTATAAGGATAACTTGTCCTACGAGAAATGGGTTAACCACGTCCATTATTCAACGAAACCGATGAGTTAACAGAAGCATCGTTGCTTCTATAGTGTCAAATTGAATAAAATGGATTATCTCCTTTACTTTCCCTTTTCATAGAAGGCATTTTTAAGCGCTTCTATAAAATGAGTGTAAGAGTAATTCGAACTTATACATAGTGCTTCAAAAAGGTCGTTTAAAATGTATGCCTTCTGCTACTGGGGCATTTTTATATCCTGCATAATGCAATATGCAAGTTATATTCATTTCGGTCAGATGTTTGTAACCACTTGAAAGGTTCTCCGGAGATATAGAAAATGATATATATTCGTGATCAGCGTCGCTTAAATTTTCGATTTAACGATGTACGTCGTCCGTCCGTCCGTCCGTCTGTCACCTGGCTGGTTCGCACGATAACTTGAGCAAATATTGAACTATTTTGACTAACCTCGGAATTTTCAAAGTCTTTAATTTGCTATAACTCACTTAATATACCATCTGAAACAACAATATTTGGCACATAGAGTTATAATATACTACTACATAACTTTGCCAAAAATGGGCATGCTATGCACACTGTTTATAGTAGCCCCCATACAAAATGACTGAAATTGTTTAAATTGAAACAGCTGTAACTTCTGAAATCTTGTGACTAGAATAACTATAATTGACGTCTAGATCAATATGGTAGTCGGAAATAATCTGGCAAAAAATCTACATGTCACGCCACTTCTTAGTGGGGCTACCATATAAAGTAGCAAAAATTAAATAAAATTATCTACTATAACTTACGAACTATTCAGCGTATGACAATCGAATTTAAGGTGTGGATTAATACTGCAAAATTAATTAGATTTACAAGAAAGAGGAAAGCCACGCCCACTTTTTATATATTTCCCATACTAAGCCTCGGAAGTATCTTAAAAATCTCCTTTAAATCATCCCTTTTAAAACCCCCATAACTTACAAAGTACTTCGTCCAAGTCAACCATATTTCGGGAGTAGATTTATGCTCATTAGGTAATTTGATTTATTTTAGGTATATTTGAACCATTTTATGTACAGTTCGACCACTTTAAGTTAACTTTGACAACTGTAGTAAAAATAGACCTACATACGTGTACTTAATTTGTATATAAGTTTGTACATCGTTAATAGCGATTGGTTGTTTGCCAATATTATACTGTCTATTTAGCATGTACATAAACAGGCATAAGATCGCCTCAAATGGTTCATACGCTGGGTCCAATTTTGGCATACCCTAAAATAACACTAAAATAACAATAAAATAAATTCTTCAATATTGGCTTCCAGTGCGTCAACCGTTACGGACTTGTTGCTATATACATGAGCCTTAACATAGCCCCACAAAAAATAGTCTAAAGGCGTTAAATCGCACGACCTAGGCGGCCAATTGACCGGCCCCAAACATGAAATAAACTGTTCACCGAACTCAATTGGGCCATTGTTTCGCGTGCAGTGTGGCATGTGGCACCGTCTTGTAGAAACCACATGTCAGCCAAGTCCATGTGTGTGTGTGTGTGTTAGTGTGTGGTAATTTTTTAAATACCATGTCGTTCCATGACATTATTTATAATTTCTACATCTGCATAAGAAATGCACTTGAACAGGTGTTGATTTTGTCAGAGAAACCAAATGACGCAACATGTGCCTACTACACATTACCCTCATACGCAAACAAAGTAGCAATGATTATTTGACCGTGTTACTTAGTATGTGTTTTGAATTTGCAGAGAAAAATGTAAGTACGAGTAAATAGCAAAATATAAAAGAATTAGAATACTCGCAAACGAACATACTAGTGGTATTCACTATCTTTAGCCATATATATTATCTACTATATTATCTCTAACTATGAAACTGTCAAATGGTTTGTGCGTTTGGATATTGTGAAATTTAAATTTAAAAATTCATATTCGGGATCGTTTTTGAATATTTGGCTAAAAAGCCAGTAAAAAGTGAATATTTTGTGAAAATTAATATACATAAAATACAAATAGTGTGCACGTAAGAGATGTAAACAATAATATATAGTGTGTGTGAGTGTTGGATGCAATATTGAGTGAAATATATTGTAAACATTGAGAACATTATATCTTTTATTAAACTAATCAAAATAAAAATAATCATGAAAAGTGTGTTAGATAAATAACATCTCCTATTTTAAATTCTTTGAAGCGATTAAATGAAAAATTTCAATAGGAAATTTCAATTGTAATTGTAAATAAACGAATTATCAGAATTTTAGAGTTTATCCGCAGTATGAAACTGCCTATCAAAATAAGAAAGTAAACTAAGTGCGAATAAGAGAGATATAAATCCATTAGAATCGCAATTGCTATTGTACCATATATATCAATATCCGGCCCAAGAAATTTCCGCGAAAATTTTCTACCTGGTCTGCGAGACCGCCGCAGAAATGTTTTAGCTGTCCACGAATTTTATGAAAAAGTGTGGGCTGAAATATTTCCGAATTTATTTGAAAATGCAAAGTATATTTATTCTTTATTTGGCTCAATATATCGATAGGAATAGACGTCATACTTTTCTCACTTTATTTATTGCTTATCACAGTTATTTTGCCAGTTCTTTGTATCTTGCCGCAACCGATACCAAAAATAAATCATAATCATATTTGTAGATTAAAAAATATGGGTCAAAAGAAGATATCAATTAACTACTACGACCTGCGGGAAAAACGTAAAATTTATTCTGGCCTATGTTATAAAAATATTGCCCATCCTTGTTCTAGAAGATGAGGTGACACTTGCCCTCACAAGTGTATGGTTCACACTCGCACTCAGAATTCAATAATGTTGTTTAAAAACAAATAATATTGTTAGAAGTATTACATATTAGTCTTGAGCATACGATCTAGCAAAATAGCTAAGAAGGATATATTTTCAATCAATTGCGCACAACTCCTTTAAAGTTATATTTTGCAACACCGTTGGTAAATCATTGGTAAAACGTAAATATTTTGTTCAATAACAGCTCAGCTGTTTAAAGTGTCAAGCTGGATTGCATATGCAAGCTTTGTAATAATAGTTTGCATATATCGTATATACAAACGTATACGACATACATATATATATGTATATGTATACTATATGAACAGGATTGTGAATTCCACTACTATACTATAAAGGGTTATCCATTTCGCGGTCTCAAAAGTATAGGGCTAGAATTCGACATCTGTTAAACTGAGTTGTTAAAACAATTTCTTTCTTTTTCAGTTCAAAGTCTGACATTTGCTTAACTATCGCACAACGCATTAAAATTGTAAAAACCTACTACAAAAATTGTGATTCTGCCACAGCCACATATCGTGCTTTAAGAGGAGATTATGGTTTACATAATCGTCCAACTACGCAAGCAATTGGCAAAATTGTGAAGAAATATGAAAAGACTGGATCGGTTACAGATATTTTAAGGCCTGTGCATCATCGTTTCGCTCGTACCACCGAAAATATCGCTGCTGTAAGTGAAAGTGTTGCCGAAGACCCGAATGTGTCGATTCCTCGTCGTTCTCAGGAATTAGGACTGTCTTACGGCACATTATGGCGTATTTTGCATTTGGATATACACCTACATCCATATAAAATCCAGCTCACACAACAACTGAAGCCAACTGACCATTCACAACGTCGTAGATACGTCGAATGGGTGCTTGAACAACAGGCGGTGGACGGCGATTTTTCGAACAAAATTTTCTTCAGCGACGAAGCACATTTCTCCCTCGGTGGGTATGTTAACAAACAAAATTGTCGTATTTGGGGTTCTGAGAATCCTCAAGTAATTGAAGAGAGGCCACTACATCCACAAAAAGTCACTGCTTGGTGCGCTCTTTGGTCCGGAGGTGTGATTGGACCTTACTTTTTCGAAAACGACGATGGAACGACTGTCACCGTCGATTCGGAGCGTTATGGTCATATGATAACCGACATTTTTTTGCCTGCTATTGAAGAATACGACATAGAGAATATGTTGTTTCAACAAGACGGTGCCACATGCCACACAACTCGAGCGAATATGGCTTTATTGCAAGAGAAATTTTCTGGCCGCGTAATTTCTCGTCGTGGCGATATCAAGTGGCCACCAAGATCATGCGATTTGACACCGCTTGACTTTTTTTGTGGGGCTACGCGAAAGACCGTGTTTATGCAGATAAATCTTTAACTCTTGAGCACCTAAAAACCAACATTCGTCACGTTATGGCTGAGATACCGCCCAATATGTGTCAAAAAGTGGTCGAAAATTACCTCAAAAGAATCGATGCTTGCAACAATTCGCGTGGTGGTCATTTAAATGATGTAGTATTTCACACATAATGTCAACGTTCAAACTTTATAATAAAAAAGAAATATCATGATAAAAAGTATTTTATATACTATGTTTTATTTACATTTACTTTTGAAACCGCAAAATGGATAACCCTTTATAAGTGAATATATGTATAAGTATATATTTTACAATCCAATTATTCATACTGGTGAATGGTGTGAACAATAAACTAAAATGGAGGGGTTCAATAAGAATTGTTAATTAACTTTAGTTTTCAAATGAACTTAATGTACGAGTATGCGTACATTACCTACATTGGTTAATTAAGGTCTGTATTCTTTTGTTTAGCATACTTTTATTTTTGTTATATTACATATATTATATTATATTTTGTGCTCAATTTATGTACATTTTCCTGTGGCCCAAGTATTATGAATATTTTTGTCGCGTTGATTTGATAACATTAAATGAAAAAATACAATATATACATATATAAATATATTTATGTATACCAAATGTAAGGGAGGGTGGGCGAGTTGTACCATGCCTTTTTTGAAGATTTAAAAAATGTTTAGACGTGTGTATTATGTAACTTAATTCTTTTAGAGAACAAAAATATTTAAAAAATAAAATAATAAGGGCTACTGACGGACGGACAGACATCGTTAAATCTTTTCTATATTTTCGGAGATTCCTTCAAGTGGTTACAAACATCTGACCGAAATGAATATACCTTGCATATTATATTATGCATATGAGTAATATATGGTCATACGACATGTAGGAAAGTATTGAATAGTGAATAATGATAAGAAGCAATTAGCAACATTTAATGATGTTTTAGTGATAAGGTAATGGAAAAATAATAGCAAAACGCGTCCGGTAGTCTTTGAACGGATATATATATATATATATATATATATATATATATATATATATATAAATATATATATATATATATATATATATATATATATATATAAATATATATATATATATTTATATATATATATATATATATATATATACATATATATATATATATATATATATATATATATATATATATATATATATATACTTACTTACTTATGTGGCCATAACAACCGAATATCGATTTAGGCCGAAAATAACATGCTTCGCCAGCCATCTCTGTTCTTCGCTAGCTGGCGCCAGTTAGAAATTCCAAGCGCCGTCAGGTTCTCCAGTACTTGGTCTTTCCACCGGAGGTTTGGTCTTCCTCTTCTGCGTCGTCCTCCAGCGGGTTCCGAATATAACACCTTCTTAGCTGGAGCGTGTTCTTCCATTCGCTCGACATGACCTAGCCAGCGCAGCCGCTGGATTTTGATGCGCTTTCCTATGTCAATATCGGCATATAGCTCGTACAGCTCATGGTTGTACCTTATTCGGTACTCGCCACCAACGCAAATAGGTCCAAAGATCCTGCGTAGGACCTTTCTCTCGAAAACTCCAAGCATTCGCTCATCCGAGATGGAAATTGTCCAGGCTTCAGCGCCATATGTTAGGACAGGCATGATGAGAGACTTGTAGAGTGTAGTTTTCGTTCTTCGAGAGAGGGCTCGACTTTTCAATTGCTTACTCAGCCCAAAGTAACACCTGTTAGCAAGAGTTATCCTACGCATGATCTCCAAGCTGACGTCATTACTGCTGTTAATGCTGGTTCCAAGATAGACAAAGTCCCTTACTACTTCAAAAGCGTAGTTGTCAACAGTGACGTGCTGTCCAAGACGCCGGGACTCTTTGTTTGTTGACACTAGATACTTCGTCTTGCCCTCGTTCACCGTGAGACCCATCCGACGCGACTCTCTTTCCAACTCTGAGAATGCTGCACTGACTGCTCGCGTGTTCATGCCGATTATGTCAATATCGTCGGCATACGCTAACAGCATGACACTTTTGTTGAAGATAGTGCCATTATGTCGTAGATCAGCAGCTCGTATTATTTTCTCCATAATAAGATTGAAGAAGTCGCACGATAACGAATCACCTTGTCTGAAACCCCGTTCGGTATTAAACGGTGCGGAGAGGTCCTTCCCAATTTTCACTGCACAACGAGAGTTATGCAGTGTCATTCTACAAAGTCGAATGTGCTTTGCAGGAATACCGAACTCAGACATTAAACAACTCGGCAGGCAGGCCATCAGCACCTGCAGCTTTGTTGTTCTTCAGCCTTAAAATGGCCGTTTCAACCTCGTCATAGTCGGGTGGTGGAACATCAACACCATCATCTGTAATTGGGGTTATCGGGCAATCTCCTCCACTGGAGGAATTGTTCGTAGCATCACCATTCAGTAACGTGGAGAAGTGTTCCCTTCATAGGCTCAGTACACTCTGGACATCTGTAACCAGATATATATATATATATATATATATATATATATATATATATATATATATATATAAACAGTTGGTTCATATTTCCATATTTATGTCTACTATACAGAAAATGTTTATGTTAGGACGTGTATCCGTTCAAAGACCACCTTCAACGATTATAATGATTTATATAAATATTTTTAAAAAAATTATATAAAACATCCATTGAATATGAAGTTAGATATCTCATATGACGTACTTTGAGACATATCAGAGTATCCGGATGCGTTTTGTTATTATATTTCCATTTCCTTATCACTAAAACATGATAAAATGTTTATTAAATTACTCCTTATCATTTAACTATTCACTACTTTCCTCCAGGTCGTATGACCATATATTACTTCATTTGAATTTATGAATAACCACGTCAATAACCTTTCACTTGGAATTTTATATCAAAATTTGTTAACAAAAAAAAAAAAAACAATTATCTCAAATCGAATCGAGTTTTCGAATATCACCAAACAACCAACAAATAAGTTTGTTATTAAGTGATAATTTTTTTGGCACTTACTTCGAAAAAAAATTATTTATTTAGTTTTGGTACTTCACTCAAAAGTCCGCCCTGTTTATTTTTATTAAAAAATTTAATTTTTTAGCTTTTAATTGCATTAATTTTTGTTCATATTGTCTGCATGGTGTTAATGATAAATATGTAAATAGATGTGATTAATACATCGAAGAACGTAAAATGTTTTTCTTTAACTCAAACATGGGATAAAACCAAAGAATGTATTATATAAAATATACATATCGTCATATGAAAACAAAAAGACCGTATGTTACATTTAAAAAATTTTATAGAAGCAAAAAACGTTATAAATTGAAAAATAAGCAACATTTTTTAAGGTTATGTTTATTTTTTATTATAGAATTGGTATTTGAGAAAAAATTGACAATTTTTGTATTACTAACAAAGCTACATATAAAACTTACTCTTTTTAGGTTAGTTTTTTCAGAAACCAAATTTTAAAAATGTAAGTCAAATAAAAATGTTAATTATTAGGAAATGTTTTCTAATTTTCTTCAATAGGTTAATTAAATATAAAATGAAGTTTTATTTTCTTTTAAGAATTTGTAGCGAATAAAACATAAAAAGTAATCCACAAAAAAAATTAAATTAAATTAAATTCATACCATAAGAAAAAAATATTATAATGTTTTTATTGCTAATTTTCATAGGGTAAATTAGTATAAAAAGCATGGCAAACTTATGGTATGAAGGACTTGAGATCATTAAGATGATCCCACTTAATTTTAGAAATTTTTAATCTTTGAGCATGTGGTGTGGAAGAGTTGCATATTCTTCTTTAATGTTGGTTTTAAAATAAATAGTTCCAGACGGATTATATTCCAATACTCGAATATTGTTGACGGTGGGATCTCCAGCCTTTTGCTCTATTGTTATGTTATTTTCAATGCATAAGGAAAGCAATGCGTTTGATAATATACTATTACGGTTTTGATAAAAGCAGCCATCAGAATATATTTTAAATTGATGAATATCTAGTGACTCAAGTATATAATTTCTTAAATGTTTTATAATACATGTGGTGAAAGTAGACGCTTCAAGATTCCCTTCAGATTCATCCCATATATAATTGTCAGATTCATGAGTAATGATATTATAAATTGTACTTGCAATTTCATTTTGTAATATGCAGCACTTGCGTTTGTTTGAGGAATCAATTTTAATGCTTGCATATCCATGCAAAATATTAAACACATTTCAGATTTGGCATTTTCGACATCGTTTGACTCTTCTTCTCTCATATCATCAATTTCTAATCTATGACTGTTATATTGTTCTTCAGTTATGTTTTTTGCTTCGTATGATACACAAGTAGCACACATATCATTCCTTGGTTTTAAAAAGGAAATATTTTCTTATTTTACTGTAAGCATAAAGTTTGGATACGACACTCCTGAAATATCATCACCATTATTATTAACGCATTCTTCACAACATAAATTATAAATTTTCTGTATGACTTAACATCTGTTTGAAAATAAAGTTTTTTTGGTGTATTGTTTTCGGTAATGGGATTCCAGTTTCGGAATATTGTTTAACCAATTTTTTTACAAAGCTAAGACGCTTCTCGTATTTTTATCATTAATCGAGGTTTTTCTTCTTGGTAGTATTTTATCCGATTGAGCACTACTTAAAATGCTTGCATTTACCCAATTTCTTATCATTTTTTCGTTTATTCCAAGAGTTGTAATAAACATTTTCTGGCAAAATTGGATACGTGTTGTCTTAGTTTTCAAAGAATAATGATTATATATCGATCGTCTTGAAAATGTTTTACGATTTCGTGCTTTTTCAAAAACTTCCACATTACCTGTAACATACATCTTTTTTTCTCCCCACGTCATGTTTCAAAATCGATCAAATATTTATTGGCGTATATTTTCAGAAAACTGGGAGCAATCACGCAATGAGCTCTTTTCACAATATTTAGACCGACATCTTAACCCCATTCTTCGAGGATTTTTTTCACACATATTTCCTTTATTAAAGCCAGTATAAATTTTGTCAGTCATTCGGTCATTGTAATTTAAATGCGTTTTATTAACTTTTTTTATTCACTGTCTTATTTAAATTAGTTTCACTAATCACCGTTCAGAAGAAGAAGAAAAAAAAACAACAAGCTCTGCTTCTTTTATGTTTATTTATTTTTTCTCGAAAGGCGTGTGTTACCTTTTTGTAAGGCTTAGGGCTTTTAGTATTTTGTGAATTACAACGTCATTTTTTGTTGTAGGAGTGTAAATTGGAACATGTATTTTGACACGATGCATCATAATATGTCAAAAAGCCGATTTTTAATTTTTTGTAACTTACAGCCTTTTTGATTTCATATGACGATATGTAGCATCAGAGATTTCCGGCTAAGAAAACATAAAAAACTACATGATGCTCTATTTCATGATCTCACTGCATTGTGTTTTCATTACTCTTTTCAAGCAATCCTTATTTGAAGTGATGCATGTTAATTTCGTTCCTTTTTTGATATTCGCACGCGAAATATATCCTTATTAGGTCCGTTTCCTCAACTGCCCGTTAGCGCTATCGAACGGATAAAAGCCAGCTGTTCAAGTTTATTATAATTAACTTGTATACTATGTACATTCAAAGTCAAAGGCAAGTGCAACAACAAATAAGATATGAGAGCTACAGCGGGCATGGTTCCATCGTTTTATGCCAGATTACTATTCACATACAATAAACAACAACAACGGAAAGATGGTTGTCCTAGATTTAAAATTAGTAGTAAGTTATGGCGGTTGAAAGTATAGGAAAAATTTCGCGGATTTATATCGAAGCTACATTAAGAAGTCAATGTGACTTCCCCATTTCTTTCGAAAATATAATGCACTAAAATATTAATCTACGTGTCAAATATAATTGTCCTAGGTGAAATATTATGTGAGTTCAAAAATTCGGAGATTAATATCTTTGATTGCTCCTAGGGGTCTGCTTAAAAGGTTATAATTAAATATCAGGAATAGATAGCTGAAAAAAGAAATTTCATGAAATTAACCCAGAAACTGACCTTTAACTATCAAGCAAGCATTTACTTGCTCATTTACAATAGCGCGACGAACCACTTTTATTAAGCTAGATCTGGTTCTTTGATTTAAATTTCAGAACCGAAATTTCAAATCCATTCAATAATCATAGCCCAGTGATACAATTAAAAAATTATTACGTTTTTATGCCGATGCATATGCGGATATGCGGTTACGCAGGGTATAATTTGGTCGGCCTTAGCCGACTGTAAGGTCATTTTTATAATAAGATATAGTTATAGTTATAAGATATAGTTTTTGCATTTCATCAAGAATGTAGATAAAAACACAAAAGCAGTTAAGATAGATTTACGGTTTTTAATTGTTGGAAGCGATTTGAAAATTTGCCCAAAAACGTTTGTTTAATAAAAATTCAGCAGCTATGATTAAAAAAAGATGGCATATATTCAGGATCGTATGTAATAATAGTTGTATGCCTGTTATAATAAGATATAGTTATAGTTATAAGATATAGTTTTCGCATTTCATCAAGAATGTAGATAAAAACACAAAAGCAGTTAAGATAGATTTACGGTATTTAATTGTTGGAAGCGGGTTACTTGTTTGACATTGAATACACTGTTATAGTAATGGTTTATAACGGAGACCATTGGTATCAAAACTACAGTAAAAAATTCTAAAATTGTAAATTGTAAAAAGCTATAAGTTACATGAAAAGTAGAAAATTGTTGCGGTACCATGATGCAAGTGAAATATATTTCAATCCAGTATGAATTGAGCACTAGATCGGTAAAATAACTTTGTAAATGTGCATGTTCTTATAACAGATTTCTATTATGATTTTTTGTGTGTATTAACGTTATTGTTAATACACACATACGAGTTCATAATTATTCTTTTAAATATTAATTGTTATAGCCAAAGGTCATCTTAAATTTAATATCGACTAATTATGACGCAATTCTAAGTTAAATATCTGTTAAAATTTTATTTAAAAAATGTTATCAAAATTTTTAATTTAATATGATTTTAATTTTAACTATAACTTCGGGCTAATATATGTATACTCATATTCAAGATCTTTTATTGATAAGTAGATATGTATATAATACCTACATATATAAATTAAGAGCAACTGATACATATATGGTAATTGCAGTGTTATAAAAATTCTTAAACATTTCTGCACATCTATTTTTGAAAACTAAATTTCCGTTAAATTGGAGATATTGATATTTGTACTGCATTTGTTTTTCAAACGGTGGCCACACAAAAGTTGGCATGAAAACGCTACTAAATTTTTATGACTTTATGACTTAGGTAAGAAAATATGATGTTAAAAAAATTCTCCACCACGGAATCGGCATATATACGGTTTTAGAAACAATTTGATTTTTAGTATACTCGTATACTGACACGCTTACGGGGTCATTACAACCGAAAATTGATTAAGACCGAATATAGCCAGTTAGAAATTCCAAGCGCTGTCAAGTTCTCCAGTACTTAGTCTTTACACCGGAGGTTTGGTCTGCCTCTTCTGCGTCAAATATAACACCTTCCTAGTTGGAGCGTGTTCTTCCAGTCGCTCGAAATAACCTAGCCAAAGCAGCCGCTGCATTTTAATGCCCATTACTATATCTGTGTGAGCATACAGCTCATTTGGCCACTTTTATTTTGGCGAAAAACTCGCAAATATTCCTTTTTCTAAAAATGCCTGGTTTTGTAGTACAATAAATATCCTTTCTTTTTGTAGCAGCAGTTTGATCAAATTGTTTCAAATTGTAAACTTTACATCAGTTGGCGCAGAAACTCTGTTTTTGAGATTAAAAATCTTAGGGAATTATTGGTCAGTATGTAATTGAATGTGGGTGCCATAGCTCAGTGGTTAGTGCATTAGGCTTTTGATCTGTATGTATGTCGTGGGTTCAATACCCGGCTGCAACGTACATTTAACATCGAAAAGATTTTCTTTCGAACGGTACGCACCTGTCGGTAGGCAATTGGCAATACTTCCAGCAGTAACAAATTTCAGATGAAAAGTTTCTAAAATTCCAAAGCAGCTTTCTATCTAGAATTAGTCCTAGGTTGCGGGCTTCTTCACTAGATGAGGTAACATATGCTTCCTAGTAAACACAATATGATTTGTTTTATAAAAAATAACACCTAAACCACATGATTTATAATATAGGTCCACTTTCTTCAATAATCCTTGCCTAACTTCACTGAAGGTATTCAGAAATTTCCCCCTTGATGTAATAGCAACGTCCTCCGCAACGGCAGCAACCTGATACCCCTCTCGCCCGGGCTCCATAACAATTTATTCATTATCAGAACCCACAATAGAAAAGAAAGCACGCCGCTTTGAGGGGTGCCCTTGCTGACGGATCTGCGCACCGTATTTTCCACGTAATTCATGATCATGATCATTGTCATACAATAAAAAATTGCAGAGCTTGTTATTATTTTTGTGTGCTTAAAAATGGATAAGCAATTAAAATATTTAAAGACCATTAAATTTGCACATCTGCGGGGATCTGCACATGTGCCATGAGTGAATTGAAACAGAAGAGAATATGCTCTTGTAAGGTACATCTGCGGGGACCTGCACATGTGCCATGAGTGAATTGAAACAGAAGAGAATATGCTCTTGTAAGGTACACTCAGAGAAATAAATGAGACAAGAGGAAAATGGATTTTTCGTACTGTTCTTTTTGAGAATAAAAGATATCGAGAGTTCGGAGTTCTCATATACAAATTGACCCTAAACTACCGCCTTCATACAAAAATATGTGACATTTGTTTCTTAAGAAAGGGAAATGTGACAGCTAACCAAATCAAAAAGAAAAAATCATAATATTTACAAAAAGTATCAAAAATATGTTATGTATATAGTCACTAGTGGCGACTGATTTTTCACTATCAGTCATTTAATCACCATGATTGAAAAATCGCTTATAGTGATTTTTACTGCCAGTCAACAATAACAGTGATTGCTAATTTTTCTACTAACATGATATTTCGATGTTGTGAAAATCGCCTCGAGCAATAGCTAGTCAATAGAAGTATGTAGTGAATTATGATTTTCTTTTCTAATAAGGTAGGACTGGTGATTTTTCTAATAGCAAGTGAAATGTAATAATTTTTTGAGTCAAGAAACGAAATACATGCAAAATAGAATATTTGCAAAAAGAGTATTTCACTATTTTCCCCATGTACTGAAAAATCACTATATCGGTCATCACTAATAGACAGAAACATCCATTTGTGAAATCGGCACTTACTTAGTTGCCAACCCAATAGTTTGGCACAAATGATTTAGCTGCTGGCTTAATACTGCAACTAGCCACCGACGTAAAAACGTAGAACGTGTCAGCTGACACGACCTATCTTATGGGAATGTCGTGTTAACGAAAACTCACCACCGTATGACGGTGACGTAGACGTTGCTCGGAGCGGAGAAAATCAATGCAATTTTGTATGTTCTTACGTACGAGCGGTACCTACGTACGCTACGTCGGTGGCTAGTTGCAGCATAAGCCAACGCATTCATATTATACATAGTTGGGCCTTTATTGCGTTCGATATTGCTTTCTCAAATTCGTGTGTTTGTTGTTTTCTTGAATTTTTCTGTATGTGTTTGTTGTTATTTTGTTTAATACTTCATTCGTCAGAAATCTCTCTTATTACAGTATATACCAAGAATGATAGAATATTCTTTCGACCGTGCTATATAAAGGGTTATCCATTTTGCGGTTTCAAAAGTAAATGTAAATAAAACATAGTATATAAAATACTTTTTATCATGATATTTCTTTTTTATTATAAAGTTTGAACGTTGACATTATGTGTGAAATACTACATCATTTAAATGACCACCACGCGAATTGTTGCAAGCATCGATTCTTTTGAGGTAATTTTCGACCACTTTTTGACACATATTGGGCGGTATCTCAGCCATAACGTGACGAATGTTGGTTTTTAGGTGCTCAAGAGTTAAAGGTTTATCTGCATAAACACGGTCTTTCGTGTAGCCCCATAAAAAAAAGTCAAGCGGTGTCAAATCGCATGATCTTGGTGGCCACTTGATATCGCCACGACGAGAAATTACGCGGCCAGAAAATTTCTCTTGCAATAAAGCCATATTCGCTCGAGTTGTGTGGCATGTGGCACCGTCTTGTTGAAACCACATATTCTCTAAGTCGTATTCTTCAATAGCAGGCAAAAAAAAGTCGGTTATCACATGACCATAACGCTCCGAATTGACGGTGACAGTCGTTCCATCGTCGTTTTCGAAGAAGTAAGGTCCAATCACACCTCCGGACCAAAGAGCGCACCAAGCAGTGACTTTTTGTGGATGTAGTGGCCTCTCTTCAATTACTTGAGGATTCTCAGAACCCCAAATATGACAATTGTGTTTGTTAACATACACACCGAGTGAGAAATGCGCTTCGTCGCTGAAGAAAATTTTGTTCGAAAAATCGCTGTCCACCGTCTTTTGTTCAAGCACCCATTCGACGTATCTACGACGTTGTGAATGGTCAGCTGGCTTCAGTTGTTGTGTGAGCTGGATTTTATATGGATGTAGGTGTAGATCCAAATGCAAAATACGCCATAATGTGCCGTAAGACAGTCCTAATTCCTGAGAACGACGAGGAATCGACACATTCGGGTCTTCGGCAACACTTTCACTTACGGCAGCGATATTTTCGGTGGTACGAGCGAAACGATGATGCACAAGTCTTACAATATCTGTAACCGATCCAGTCTCTTCATATTTCTTCACAATTTTGCCAATTGCTTGCGTAGTTGGACGATTATGTAAACCATAATCTCCTCTTAAAGCACGATATGTGGCTGTGGCAGAATCACCATTTTTATAGTAGGTTTTTACAATTTTAATACATTGTGCGATAGTTAAGCGATCCATTTTCGCAAATGTCAGACTTTGAACTGAAAAAGAAAAATTGTTTTAACAACTCAGTTTGACAAATGTCGAATTCTAGCCCTATACTTTTGAAACCGCGAAATGGATAACCCTTTACAAAGAGCAAAATATGAAGAATGATAGAAAATAAAAATGCGTCCATCAGAGAGGATTTTTCTAGTTGTGACGTAATAGTAATTCAGCTGCGAGAGAAAATTACAAAATGGCGAACAAATAGAAAACAAAAATTTAAACAATGCCAAAAATTGTTTTCATATCGACGTAACCTTAGTATTTTGTGTTCTGTGGCAAGATTTAATAATATAAGGTAGAGTTTTAGGTATATAATGTACGAAAATGGCTTCTTCAGGCCGAAATACATAAAAAATATGCATGCATCAAGCATACAAAACGTATACTTCGTGAAATCCATAAAAAGTATGCCTCAAACATGAAGAGCATATGTTTATTCACAGTCAAAGGTCATAGCAAAGTATGAGAGAAAACAAAAAATAATTTTAAAATGGAAACAATAAATTTACATTTTAAATTTCACAGATCAAATAATTTAATTTTGCCGCTGCACAACTAACAAATCCAACAGTTCGGAAACGTCAATGCTCGAAAAAGTTAAAAGTTGAGCAACTTTAGACATGCTTCAAGCATCGAGACGTGATGTATACTTTTTATGTGGGCACTTATATGGATGTATATATTTTAACTTCGTTTGACAGCCGAATATACATGCATACTTTTTATTTATTTCGGCCTTTATAGTGTCAATCTAATGTGTTCGTTGTTTTCTTTTCTACTTCTGTTGTTTCCTTTTCTACTTCTTCTTCTTTTCCCATGTGTTTGCTCTTGTTTTATTTACTTTTTCTCCTACATTCGTAAGAACTCTCCCTAATGGCTCTACCTTATATTATTAAACTTGCTATAACACAATTGTAGAAGCACGACGATGAGAACAGAGGCCCAAATGACGGAGACACTTGTTTGTGTACACGTTGAATATGAGACAAGAAAAAAAAGATATAATCCCACTCTGGGCACATTCGTAGCATGAAGTACTATTTGACCAAGCGAATATTTATAGACCAGACAGTTGATGTTCGAACTTGCTACGGTGTGGTTAAGCGCGTCGGAGTGACATTGAATGATATTTTGTGTCGTTTTTCTTTCTCTTGATTGCTGAGCGGAAAGTGGAAATATTTTGCATCGTAATATAATAAAAACCCACAACAGAAATATAAAAAGCCAACTAATAAATAAGAAAAGAAGAATATACAATATATATATATATATATATATATATATATATATATATATATATATATATATATATAAATATATATATATATATATAAATATATATATAAATATATATATATATATATATATATAAATATATATATATATATATATATATAAATATATATATATATATATATATATATATAAATATATATATATATATATACGTATATATATACATATACATATATACATATATATATATATATATATATATATATATACGTATATATATATATATATATATATATATACGCATATATATATATATATATATATATATATATATGTATATATATATGTGGATGTAATTTCGGAAGTGTTCCGTGTTTTCGTTTTTTTGTAATTTTACTTTGCCATTGTTTACGGAATTTGTTATGTGGTTCGATTTGGAATAGTGAAAAGAAGTTTTGAAAAAGTGTATATTGATAAAGATTGAGGTATCCTTCCTTGTCACTATTCAATATGTATTGATATTTCGTCCAATCGTCCATATAAATAAATATGTATGTACGTATATAGTATATGCAATTATTTATGATTTTGGTAGTGAGAAAGTGTGACGAAATGACGAAATAAATTGTAATGATATTTTAACGCTTTTTATATGGAGGATATGTATTTCGATGTCATTTGTTAGTTGCAAAATCGTCAAACTTTTTTATTTAACAACAACAATTGACATTCGTCTCTACATTTTCCTCTGTTTTCATTTTCATACATTTTCGTCTCTATTTCTCGGTTTGCGTTTTCTTTTGTATCATATGGTCTTAATATTTCAAATATGTAAAATATATAAATATTTGTATGTATGTGGTATTTATACATGGACGACGAAATATTAAGGTTGCGCCCATCTTTTACCGCTGATAGGTTCTCAGTGAATTTGACAAAAAGTGACGTCACGCTAGTTCCAAGAGTTGCATTTTTCATTTATTATTTCGCATTGCTTACATTTTTCTGTTCAATTTGTTTGCCATTTTGACATTTTCGCTCACAGCTGGACTACTGTGACGTCACATCTAGAAAAATCCTCTCAGATGGGCGCAATCTTTTCTATCATTTTTGGTATATATACCACTTGCCAATGTGAAGGGAAACGTGCAAGTCGGCCATTTAAAGGCAAAGATGTCAAATTTAAGGGCACTTTTGTTGCGAGATACTTTAATTCTTTCTTACTATATTTCGACGCTTCTTCGTGTTCGTGATTTTACATTAAGTGAGAATTATCGTTGGTTACAACAGTGTATGCGAAAAATGTGAGCGCGCTCTTCTTATCTCTTATATGATTGACCATTCGCATATGGAAATACGTGCAATTGTATGCATAACATACAATACAAATACAAATATACGAAAGTTCTTATTGTTGTTTGTGCAGTTATATTTTACTTGACGTTTTTTTGGATCCATATTTTTGCAATAAATGAATTTTTGATCGTATTGAATATATTAAAAGTATATCAATCTCATAAGCATACTATAAATTATACGTTTATAGTATACGAGTACTTATAAGTACATACATATCTCTTGAGAAAATAAATAAAAATTTTATACGTAACAACAATACAATTCGTAATCATTCTTATCTTATCCATATAACAATCCCTCGATGCTCGTGACAAAAGCTTTACTTTAATAAATGTGACGAATAACCCCGTAAGTGCAATATTTATCCGCGATAAATATTCCATGTATTCGCATCTCGGTTATAATTTATATATTTATGTGTAGATATATGTATATAAAGTCCTATACACACAAATACATATACAATATAAATATAATCTATTTGCATAAATTGTGCAATTTAGTAAACCAAGTAGATTAATTCGGACGTTCATATAGTGATTGCATTTCGTGAATTTTTTTCAGAATTGAGAACATTTATAAAGTGATTGCAGTACGTGAATTTTTTCCAGAATTGAGAACTCTGACAAAGGGATTTTCTTCATTTGAACAGGTAATTTACACGATAGATATAGATAGATGTAGAAAATCATTAGGTTGTGATATAATGGATTCCTAGTCAATTGAAATGCAAATGCGTTCATGTAACTTTCGAAATTTAAATTCGAATACCTTGTATTAAATTGAGGAAAATAAGCATTCATTTAATTAAGAAGTTGTAACATTTCTTTTTTTTCTCGTCAATGGTGCAGCTAAAGGCTCACATACGCTAGTTTCTTGATTTTTAATATATCATAATTCAAAACACATGTATGTACACATGTATATATGTTCCTACATATTTTGAAGTCCTAGTTTTTTATATATGTACATATATTATATTAAATTTTAATATACAACAAATTGGGCTCCATTTAAGGATAAGTCGATATGAGTACGATGAAATTTGTTTAACTTATCTTATTCAGTCCAATTGATAATATGTAGAATTTATTCATTAGGGACAACTACGTATACATACAGTCAGGGACTAAAGTTTAAATACACCCATAAAACATCGCTTTAAATAAAAATAAAGCATTTTAACACAAATGTAAGTATGCAGTTTATTTTTAGTTGAATATTGACCAATATCGAAAACCAAAACAATTCACTTTTTTTCATAGATAACTTAAAATTCATCAAAAACTAAAAAAATACATGGGACAAAAGTTTAAATACAATACAAAATTTTCTTTCTTTAGCTGATTTTAGCTTAATTAAAAAACGTTAAACTTAAATTAATATTTGGTAGGTCCGCCTTGAGCTTCAATGACTGCCTGCAGACGACGTGGCATAGACAGAACCAAATTTTCTGTTTCGGATGTGCTGATTTCTGACCAGGCCTTTTTCAGAGCCTCTTTAAGGGATTCTTTGTTCTTTAAAGCTGCGCAATTGATTTTTCGGTCCAATAATTCCCAAGCGTGTTCAATTGGGTTTAAGTCCGGTGATTGGGGAGGACTACAGAGCTGACGTGGAGCATAATACAGCAACCAGTCCTTCACCAAATGCGCGGTATGCTTAGGGTCGTTGTCTTGTTGAAATATCCAACTTCTTCCCAGACCCAAGCTATCCACAGAAGGCTGCAAATTTTGTTCCAATATACTTTTATACACGTGTTTGTCCATTATTCCATCGAGAAAAGCCAAGTGTCCCACGCCAGCTGCTGCAATTGCTCCCCAAACCATCACACTACCGCCCCCATGTTTAACGGTTGGTATTAAATTTTTGGTTTGAAGTGCTGTGCCGGGCTTGCGCCAAATTTTTGCGCGACCATCGCTGCCAAAAATATTAAATTTAGATTCATCTGTGAATAAGACTCTTCGCCAAAAGTCCTCATCCATATACTTGTACTTGTTTGCAAAATCCAGACGAAGTTGTCTATTTTTTTCAGAAATAAGCGGTTTTTTACGTGGAACTCTGCTTCGATAGTCGGTATACCGTAAAGCTCTTTGTACGGTTTTTGGGTGAACATGTTTGCCTGACACCGCAGCAATACTACCGGCTAACTTTGGCACACTTATTTTTGGATTTTTGTCCACTTCTCTTAGGATAAGGTTTACATCTCGGCGAGAAAGTTTTTTTGGTCGACCAGTTCTGGGCCTATTTTCCACTGTTTTGTAAGTTTTATATTTTCTTATTACGTTTTGCACACTTGCACAGGACAAATTCAAAATTTTTCCTATATCACGGTAGGATTTGCTTTCTTTAAAGTGTTTAATTATTAAATCTTTAACACCAGACTATTTGTTTTCCTTTGCCCATTATTTTGCTTTCAAGTCTACCGACAACGATGAAATCACTAATAATACTGAATAAATATGCGTAAGTGAAGAAAGCAAAAAAAATATAACGGTACTTTTCCAAAGAAATTGCAAAAACACGTGTTTTCTTGTATTGTATTTAAACTTTTGTCCAGCGTATTTTTTGAGTTTTTGATGAATTTACAGTTATCTATACGACAAATACAAATTTTTTGTTATTGTGTTTGCTTACTGATAGACTGCAAAAAAACTGCTTACTTAGATTTTCGCAGCAATGCTTTATACGAGTTAAAATTAAGATTTGTGGGGTGTATTTAAACTTTAGTCCCTGACTGTACATATACAATACATATGTATATTCCAAAACCATTGAATGACAGAATTTGTTGATAAAGTTTCAAAATTTGGCATTCCATCGACATGCGCATAGAGTTTTCTGAAACGAAATCCTCTTCACATTAAAACTGAGCTGCGAGTACGAGTAAGACACAAAAATAAAGACATTTGCATGAAAAACATTTTCAATTCTCTTTTGATGTTTCGTTCCCGTTTAGGGTGCATTTACAATAGCGCGTTATGTGAGGAGAGACTCGTGTTCGATTTCGAAGTCGAGAACACTCGCTGCGATACATCGCATGCTCATTTACTATAGCGCAATTTCTTGCGTAATAATAATTTTAAAATTTTCAATGACGCTTTTATATTTTTATATTTTATGTTTTCAAATTGTTTTGAATTTTAATTTTCAAAAGATAAGAGACAAAGTCTCTTATCTTTTGATTATCTCTTTATCTTTTAAGAGACAAAGTCTCTTATCTTTTAACTTTGAATAGAAGTGAAACTGATAGCTGTCGCGCACTGGCAATGCGATATGTATTCATAATTTCGAAATTAAGTGCGACTCTCGTCCCGAGTCTCGCATGATTATAAACAGAGAGCTGGTGCTTTCGCTTTCGTACATCGCCTCTCATCACGCGCTATTGTAAATGGACCTTTACACAGCAAAAATGTTTCTCGGCGGCATGTCAACCCGTCTGTATATTTTCCTATTGTTTGACATTACGAATGACAAGCACAAAGCGTGTCGCATGTACGTGGAACAAAAACTCCCCTCTCTACCCGTGCATCCTTCACTAAAACAAACTATTTTTCATACAAATGTCTTTGTGTCTAACTCGGAATTAAATTGTGTTTTTGTTTTCATTTTGGTACCATACGGAATAAATATATCTTATCACTTATCACATCTCGTTCTCATTTTCTGCTCCACATATACCGTCTTTTGTTAACTCAGATTTGAATTCGTTTTTTGTTCAGTTTATTATTACAATATAAAAGAGCTTTTCCTTCATTTTGACATGTACATATAAGTACATTCAAAACTTTCGCATAAAGAAATAAATATGGTACCTATCACAGCTGTAAGTGTGAATTCATTTTCATTTTTCATTATTTTATATACATTTTCAAAAGCTAAAATCGTTTTTTTTTCTAGGATTTAGTATGCGAAGTCTTTAGGCTCATAAAAATGAATGACTTAATCGTTTTCACTTCACAAATTGGAAAACGTGAAGAATTCATACTGAATTGAAATTTCGATGCATTCAGCCTCAAATGAATGGCAATTGCAATGTACATTCAGAAGCAAAGAAGCCATATTAATGGCACTAAATGACAACTCAACTTTGTTGAGCTGCCTCAGAAGCAGTTGTGACATCAACTGTATTGTTGATGGAAACCGAAGAAATCAGCTGCTTTGATTTGGGTGCGCGAAGGCAACGTAATAGGCAGCAGCCTCTCTGGCAATGCAAATAGATAGAATAGCCAATCGAATAGGGGAATAAGTTTTAAACAACTCTTTTTATGTTAGAGAATAATGAATGGTTCGTGTGTCATTCTTTAAGGAAATAGAAGCATAAGAAGAAATCTCGTTGATGGAGCTTTAAAATGAATTGGGGGCAGGTAAATTCCAAAATAATGAATAATTAAAATATGTCAAGAGTAAAATAGCAAAATAAAAATTACTGAAATTCATAATATTTATTCTCCAAATATTATTCTGTGTAGTAAAGAAAAAATATACATAAATACTTTTACATAGATGTTTATTATATTTTAGAGGACGGCATAATACAAAGAATATCATTTTGCACACGGAATTGTTTAGTTTAGCTTCATTGTAAGAATAAATAAGATATTTCAAAATGAAGGTTTAGATTTGTCCAACGACAGCATGGATCAGAATGGAAACATTTTTTAAACAATGGTTTCCTAATCTTTATGCACATACAGGTGGTAAAATGTATCATCAAGAAAGGTAAATTTGAATAGTTCGACAGCCAAAACACATTTACTTACTTACTTATGTGGCCATAACCACCGAGTATCGATTTAGGCCGAAAAAAACATGCTTCGCCAGCCATCTCTGTTCTTCGCTAGCTAGCGCCAGTTAGAAATTCCAAGCGCCGTCAGGTTCTCCAGTACTTGGTCTTTCCACCGGAGGTTAGGTCTTCCTCTTCTGCGTCTTCCGCCAGCGGGTTCCGAATATAACACCTTCTTAGCTGGAGCGTGTTCTTCCATTCGCTCGACATGACCTAGCCAGCGAAGCCGCTGGATTTTGATGCACTTTACTATCAGCATACAGCTCATACAGCTCATGGTTGTACCTTATTCGGTACTCGCCACCAACGCAAATAGGTCCAAAGATCCTGCGTAGGACTTTTCTCTCGAAAACTCCAAGCATTCGCTCATCTGAGGTGGAAAGTGTCCAGGCTTCAGCGCCATATGTTAGGACAGGCATGATGAGAGACTTCTAGAGTGTAGTTTTAGTTCTTCGAGAGAGAGCTAGACTTCTCAATTGCTTACTTAGCCCAAAGTAGCACCTGTTTGCAAGAGTGATCCTTCGCAATATCTCCAGGCTGACGTCATTACTGCTGTTAATGCTGGTTCCAAGATAGACAAAATCCGTTACTACTTCAAAAGCGTAGTCCTCAACAGTGACGTGCTGTCCAAGACGCCGGGACTCTTTGTTTGTTGACACTAGATACTTCGTCTTGCCCTCGTTCACCGTAAGACCCATTCGACGCGACTCTCTTTCTAACTCTGAGAATGCTGCACTGACTGCTCGCGTGTTTATGCCGATTATGTCAATATCGTCGGCATACGCCAACAGCATGACACTTTTGTTGAAGATAGTGCCATTATGTCGTAGATCAGCAGCTCGTATTATTTTCTCCATAATAAGATTGAAGAAGTCGCACGATAACGAATCACCTTGTCTGAAACCCCGTTCGAGATTAAACGGTGCAGAGAGGTCCTTCCCAATTTTCACTGCACAACGGGAGTTATGCAGTGTCATTCTACAAAGTCGAATGAGCTTTGCAGGAATACCGAACTCAGACATTGTTGCGTAGAGATAATCCCTTACCGGACTGTCGAAAGCGCCTTTATAATCAACAAATAGGTTGTACGTGTCAATCTGTTTTTCTTGGGTCTTCTCCAGGATTTGGCGCAGTGAGAAAATTTGGTCGATGGTAGATTTACCAGGTCTGAAGCCGCACTGATAAGGTCCAATCAGGTTGTTGAGCATGGGCTTCAATCTTTCACACAATACGCTTGATAGGACCTTGTATGCGATGCTCAGGAGACTTATTCCACGGTAGTTGGCGCAGATTGTGGGGTCTCCTTTTTTATGTACGGGACAGAGAACACTGAGCCTCCAATCATCAGGCATGCTTTCATCCGACCATATTCTGCTTATGAGCTGGTGCATGCAGGCGAGCAGCTCATCGCCTCCGGTCTTAAACAACTCGGCAGGCAGGCCATCGGCACCTGCAGCTTTGCTGTTCTTCAGCCTTAAAATGGCCGTTTTAACCTCGTCATAGTCGGTTGGTGGAACATCAAAACCATCATCTGTAATTGGGTTTATTGGGCAATCTCCACCACTGGCGGAATTGTTCGTAGCATCGCCATTCAGTAACGTGGAGAAGTGTTCCCTCCATAGGCTCAGTACACTCTGGACATCTGGAACCAGATTCCCATTTCCATCACGACAAGAAGAGGCTCCGGGATTTAAACCTCCACTCAGGCGCTTGATCTTTTCGAAGAATTTTCGAGTTTCATTCTTGTCGGTACACATCTCTATCTCCTCACACTCGCGTCTTTCCAACTCCCTCTTCTTGCGCCTGAAAAGACGTCTCTCTGCACTCCTTTTCTCTCTGTACCGCTCCTTAACAGCTCGCGTTACGCCTGCACGCAGGGTTTTTCTATAGGCGGCATCTTTCTCTGCGGTAGAGTCGCGACACTCCGATCATACCACTCATTCCTCAGAGGCCGGTAGTAACCGATTACCTCCTCGGCAGCAGTAGTCATGGCAGCAAGTGGGGGAGTGTTCTGCATAAGCAGATCCGATAGTCGAGTGGCAAATGCATCTGCTGTCTCTGGTGATCGCAGCTTACTGACGTCGAGCTTTCTCTGTGTGGGACTTCTCTTGTTATTTGCGACACATAAACGTGTGCGCACCAATATATAGAAAGAAAATTTCTTGAAACTAATACTTACGCACTTCCGTGACACGTTATAAAATGCGTATGTTCCTTAAGTGCTGCTAACCTACACTAAATTGTTTAAAAGAAAAACAGACGACCAACTTTGTACTCCACTTGTTAAATTATTTTGGTTTTCTATGAAACTTGAAATATTTTTCAACAGTATGCGTCTGTTGTGAATTTCTATTTGTGATAAAATGTTTGGTATTGTGCTTAATATGCAATTTAAAAAAAAAATGAATAAAAAGCTTTGCGATGCTAATGAGTCGCGAAAAAACAAAAAAGTTACAAATTTTGAAAATTCCGAGGTTAGTCGCTTAGAATGCTCAGTGTGCGCGTAGCGGTCGATCGATCATGGTCAATATCAATCCTTCCGTACCCTTGGACCATAGATTGCTCTGGCCAAATTTCGTCAAAATAGCTCAATATTTGCTCACTTATCGTGCGAACCAGCCAGGTGACAGACAGACTGAAGGACGGACGGGCATCGTTAAATCGAAAATTTAAGCAACGCTGATTACGAAAGCACTCTAGTTCTATATTTGTCTATATCTTCGGAGATCTGACCGAAATGAATATACCTTGCCTATATTTATTGAGTGGTCATACCGGTTAATATGATATAATGGAATAAAAACAAATATTTAATTATTTTCTGTATTACTTATATTATTATATAATGTATAATTATATCAACTTGTACATTTAATAAATTTTGTTAATTTTTATAATAATTAAACTATTTAAAAGATTAAAAATAATGAAAATTGATAATCTTGTACTCAACCAGAGGGTTAATAATTTTGAACCTGCCTAAACAGACATTTGAACTTTTGACAAGACGACATACAACGATAAAACATACAACAGTCTGTTCACAAGTGTTGTGTTCTTATACAACTCATTTACAACATCTTGTGAACTGCCTAATTGTATTTTTCTTTTATGTACCTGCAGGCATTATCGCTTTCATCTACCATTAACACGGCCAGTCCAAAATAATGTATTGTAGTATTTAATTCAGCTTTGGTAAATGAACCTGCACGAAATTCTGTAGTGCAGCGCTGTAGTAGTGATTAATCATGCATGGTGATGAAAATTTACTACTGTGGCGTCATTGGAATTTTACTTTATCTTACTTTTACATTGTATTTTGAGGAATTCAAGCGAAAGTTGAACTAATTAAGACCTTTGAGCTAATTCCCAGAGAAGTGACACAAAAAACTACTTCAATATGTGGGAATGCATGAAATGCATACTATATATCGTCGCTGCGCCAACAGAAATAGTATGTGTCTTTTGTCAATTTTTTATTGCATATTTTATTAACACTCTGCACATTTCTGCATTTGCCGAATTTTTATTTCTCTTTTGGTTTAGAAGTAATCAAAATCAACTAAGTGTTCGTAGTAATAGAAATACTCCGAAAAATTCAGTTCTTTTACTCTCCTAAAAAATTACTGAAATAACTGTTTTTGTTAGCGCAGTGACGATTTATTAATACATAAAGCGCTATATATATATATATATATATATATATATATATATATATTTATATATATATATATATATATATATATATATATATTTATATATTTATATATATATATATATTTATATATTTATATATATATATATATATTTATATATATATATATATATATATAAATATATATATATATATATATATATATATATATTTATATATATATATATATATATATATATATATAAATATATATATATATATATATAAATATATATATATATATATATAAATATATATATAAATATATATATATATATATATATATATATATAAATATATATATATATATATATATATAAATATATATATATATATATATATATATATATATATATATATATTTATCGAAAAGATTTTTCTTTCGAACGGTACCCACCTGCCGGCAAGAAATGGCAATTTTTCCGGCAGTAACAATTTGCCAAAAATGCTTCTAAGAAGAACTCTCTGACAAAGCTCAGAAAAAGTAATTCATAAGAGTCCTGCCGTTCGGAACCGGCTAAAATAAGTAGATCACTTCTAATACTAATACAATATTTAACAACCGCAACACTACTGAAAGAGAAGCTCAGCCAAGCAGCCTTCTGGCGTTTATCTTTTTCAAAATTGTGTAAGGAGACGGGATTGTACTCCGAGGAGTTTCTACAACTTCAAAACAACTATCCGCTTATTTGGAACAGTTCGATGCATTGAATACTGTGAAAATATTGTTTAAATTAAGATGATTGAAAATAAAAAAAACAACAGAGAATATCGAATCAAATTAAGAATATGGCATGTGAATGGGGTAACTCACCATAGTAATTAGGACGGTAAACAAAGTAAAACACGGTGCCGAGAGTGCAAATTATCGCTCCAGATATTTAATTAAAAGATGGTTGATTGTTGACTGTTGATTTTGCAGTATTTTTTATTACAGTCTGCGGCAGATATGAGATATCGTATGCACAAGTAGCAGGAATCGATCTTGTTATGGAAGTTTCCTGGAAGAGGCTTATATGAACACTCGTTTGGTTGCCCCAATGCGTTAGAAGATTACAAGTCTGAAAAAAGGGAGTTGCATAATACTTTGCGCTACCCCAAAAGGGGCAACTTACAAGGTAATATGCAAGGTATCTAAGTTGTATGTAGACTACTGGAATTAATTTGTAAAGTGGAAATTCCTAAAATACCGGCATTTTTCTGGTAGTTCTTGATTACAAGATTATAAGTCTTTAAAAGAGGGAGTTTAATAAAACTCTGCGCTACCGCAAAAGGAAAACTTAGAAGGTAATATGCAAGGTATCAAAGTTGTATGTAGACTACTGGAATTAATTTGCAAAATGGAATCCCTAAAATACCGGCATTTTTCTGGTAGTTCTTGATTAGAAGACCTTTTTATCAGAAGAAGCTCACAAGGTAGTTTTTAGTCAGAAAGTTACTCGCAAAAATGCAAAGAGCAATGAAAGATCCGAAACTAGAATGATAATTACCAGAGATGAACTGATAAACGCTATCATTGTTTCTTTTCGTTCAATACACCATATGTTACATATTTCTTTTGAGGGATAATATCAAATTCTTTAAACAAATAAAATAAAAGATGTATGTGGGTATAAAGGGTACATTTATAATAAAAATTATGTTTTTATAATTTCTGGAAATTCATATAAATATAATTATAATCGAATTATATAGAATGTTTAGCGTCTGGCGATTATATGGTCATAATATTCGTACATTATTATTCTTATTTGCTTTGACGTGTAGAATAAGCAAAATAAATGCGAAAAAAATATGTAAAAATAATTAAATTATTTAAAAAACACAACATAACGGAAGTAATTCCAACAAATATAAACACAGCAAGCAACGTAGTACTTCTAAATACTTGTTATATTCGTTCATAAACGTAGAAGAGTCAAAACGCATTTGACCCAGTTCCGACTGTAATGATTGCCATAGTGGAGTGCAGTCACTTTTGATGTGATCCGTTTACTTGTATTTGTATAGTATAAGCCCAGTAGGAACAGGTAAAAGCTTGTACACCAAGGGATATGAATGCATCAGTTGTGCGGACTACCGACCCATATACCCACGGATATGAGTGATCAGTTGTGCGTATTACAGCCTCAAATAGATTCAATATACGTTTTCTCTATTTTTATGTTATTATTTTATATTTTAAGAACTAAAATCACATTTGAGTATACGCTACACAGTTTATATTATTTTTCACTATACATTGTTTTATATGAATTATCAAGCTGCCATAACTTTCAACACTTACATATAGGGTTGGCCATATTAGATGGACCCATCAGACAATGCTATAACTTTGACATGTTCGGACTTAAGCTGTTATTGAGCACGTATATGAAACTTCAATCGAAGAAGATTGTTGCAATAGAGCAGTATTCGCCACCCGAAAGTGCTGTTATTGTTCAACTGTACATTCAAAATGACTATTTAATTGTGAAAAATGAAAAACCATCATGAGTGATGAGGCGCATTTCACGTTAAACGGAACAGTAAACAAACAAAATTGTCGGTTCTACGCCATCGAAAACCCTCAAATAATTAAGAGGTGCCTCTTCACGACCCAAAACCGATTTGTCGATGCCGATTGTTCGAGAAAATGGTATGGAGCACGTCTAGTTTCAACGAGACGGTGCCCCACCGCACACAGCTCATAACACAATCAATTTTTTGAGCCCATTATTGCCTGGTCGTATCATCTCGAAAAATGGTCTCCACGTTCGCTAGATTTGACAGCACCGGACTTTTCCTGTGGGGCTACTTAAAGTCAAAGGTCTATATCAACAAGTCAAGGGCACTAGATCAACTAAAGACAAACATCCGACAGGATATAGCCGCCATATCATCCAAGACACTACTTCGCATTTTATTTGTTTCTCGCCTGACAACCTATTAATACTTTGATCAATTTTTCCAAGAATTAATTCTTTTGCTAGTGGGAGTATATGTATGTGTATATGTACGTATGTATATACTATACTAGAAATGTTTTTATTGTCTTTTTTTCGGGAAATATTTCTTGTTTGAACTCATTGTTTGGTTGTTGTAAACTTTACGCTAAATTGGTTAAAAGTACCTCAAGCATAACCAATTCGCCGAAAGTTGCCAGTGATGAGTTTTTGTTGTTGTTTTCGGCTGCTTTAAAAATTTGGTTTTGTTGTTGTCCACTTATATTATATCATTTCCATTCTTTTATTTTCAAAGTTTTTTTTCTGTTTTGTTCGGTATCTGCTAGATTTAATTACGGCTTTTAACGTAGGTAACATAGAATTAAAATAACAACGTTAACAAATATCTGCTTGATATTGTTGTTGTATCATACTTATGTTTGTGTAACTGCGCACTGTATATACAAAAATGTATAAACCGTTTGACACAGTTTTCTTTATTTTACGACTTAAGCATTCTCATTTGTTCGTTTAATATACTTTTTAAATAAAGTAGCAGCAACGTGATTACCAATTTGGTGAAATAACCGTAACCATGATTATGTACCTTCGTTTTTCCACCTTTTTGGTGGAAATTACTTTCAAATTTCTTATATTCAAGAATTTAAATATTTTAGCTTCGGATATTATCGAATCGGTTATATTAGCCTTCGTTACACTACATTATCAAAGTTTAACGCATTTGCGTATCGAATATTATTTTCTTGCCTATGAATTATTCTAGTTACAATAGTAATGCCTTTTACAATTTAATTTAATTTACGCCTTTTTTGTATGAGTTCTCTGACTTAAATTCCGAACCGAAGCAGTACTTTTTTCAGAAAAGAAAAATGTTATTTCAAGCGTACCCATCTGTCGGTAAGAATTTATAAATTATTTTAACAGTATGAAGAAAGGATTAAAAATACGGATCAAGTGCAAAAAATGATTTAAAAAAAAATTTCTCCATCTAGTCGTTGTAGATCTAGTTTAGAATTTTTGAAGAATCTTCTAGAAAATTGTAAATGTCATTTTGGTGGACAGATAAAAAATTTTTTTACAGTACTCAAATTTCACAATTTTACCCTCTCTGCAGGATGAATAGTTCCACGATATCCTTCTCAACTTCTTTTTGGGGAACGGTGAAGCAAACTCAATTTTCGGTTACTTTTTCAAGCAATTGGATCCTAATCTCGGAAATAGTTCGCTCAAGGTTGACTTGTAATTCATCATACGTTGCTGGTTTATTAGCATAAACTAGCTCCTTCATATATCCCCACAATAGTCCGGAGGCGTTTAATCGCAAGATCTCGCAGAATAGTTCACTCGAGAAGGAGAGAGACAGAGAGATTATGTTGTCGCCAAATGTTTCCTACAATAAATCGTAAATTGTAATGCTCGATATATGGCATATAGCGTCGTCTTGCTGAAACTATATCTCTTCCACATTCATACCACGAAACTGGGGAATAAAATAGTCAGTTATCGTAGCTCTGTAGCGATCGCCATTGATGGTTACGTTGTTGCCTGCCTCGTTTGTAAAGAAGTATTGACCGATGGTTCCATAAACCGCACCAAACAATAAGTTTTTGTATATTCTATGGTGTCTGGATTATTCGCCGCGGCCTAGTATATATGTATATACATTTATGAACGTTGGGTATATACGCTGTAGTGAAAAATGCTACTTCCGAACCATTAAATTTAATAGTTCTAAGGAACATCAGCTAATTCCACATCTATCCACTTTCCTTTGGTATAACTGGTGAATTTACCACGGAGATGTCATAGGAGAAGCCGTTTAAGCCGTTTAAGCACTATCTATAAAACGTTTTTTCACTATTTCATTTATTGTTCACTATAATACAAACCAAATTAATTATCTTTTTAGCATTGCCTCGTCTGCTAATCAAAGCAAAAAAAAAATGGATGAAATAAGTTAGTAAAAAAATAATTTATTTAAAAAATGTATTTTCATTCATTGCATGTTTATCCTCATCCGTATATGTACACATTTCAATTATTTCACAATTTCCAAATTTTTTTTGCTATCCGCTGCGATTCGCCGTAATATTAAAAGGAAATTAATTAAATATTCCTATGTGTCTTTATTTTTAAATAAACTGGTGAAGCATCCAAGTTTCTCAAATATTGAACTGGGTAATTTATTCTACCCACAAAACTATTACATGTTCGCAATAGCTCTTAGTTGAACTGCAGGGAAGTACTTTGACAATCAATAATGTTTACAATGCTTCTTCAGAACACATATTTTCGTACCAAACATAATTTGTGTGGATGTAGCCGCTATCATATAAAATCATTATCGCTTTCTCTCGCCAATTTGGAATTACTTTATTATTTTTATTTTTAATATTGGTAGTTACATTTGAATTTATTTAATTACACGCTGATTCGATTTTACGTTTATTTCAAACTTTATGTATTTACTTAACATATGCATGTAACTATAAATATACAAAATATATAGCTAGAGAAATGTAGCAATTGAAACTAGGTCTAATCTTATTGAAGAGAGCGGCAAATTGAGTTTTAATTTCAATAAACCGTAAACCATTCCTAAATGACTCCACATTTAAGCTCATATGTAGGTTTATACAGAAGTGAAGCGAATGCATGGGATATAAGTTACTACATATCCAATAAATACAATAGAGCATTGCAGCAGATACAATAGAGCACTGCAGTCAGTCTAGCCCCTTCGTGGTCAGAAAATCCAAAATTCGATATCTCTTTACGGTCAACATTTAATCAGCATATATTTTTCAAATTTAAAACATATAACACAGTGTAACACACCCTCTCAGCAGTGAACCAAACTAATCCCAAACGACAGCATTTCCCTTCGATAAAAAAATTCTCAGTTCAAATTTGTTCTACTACGTCACAATTTTTTTTTACAGTGGTTTAAAGTTTAGCTTTTCGGTCAAAAGTAGAATCATGGAATTTGAAAAATCGTATGTCAAATTATATTTGAGATATTTCTTGCCTTCGAAGACCTATATTAAGAATTTCCGAGGATTATCTTCTTGGAACTCTCTAACTACCACCCGCATGTTATTTTTTGAACTTTTTCCGAAAACTTCCAAGAAAGTCAACATTTGGGAGGAGAGAGAAAAATTTCACTATGGGACATTTAAGACAAAAAATACCACTTATAGGTAATATGTAAAAATCAAATTGTAATTTTAATTACTTTATTTTTAAGCATCTATTTCATCGTGTGATAGCTTCATTCCACAATTTGAGAGTCGTTGTCTCGGGGGTGAACCATACTAGACTCAAACAATAGCATTTGACTTCAGTAATAAAACCACGCTCCACTACGTCACAATTTTTTTACAGTGGTATAAAATTTGGCTTTTTCGTTCAAAAGCAGAATAATGGAATTTGAAAAATCATATATAAAATTACATTCCTTTACAGTTCTTTCTTTGGAGACCGATATTAAAATTCTCCGAAGATTATATTTTCGGAACACGTTAACTTTCTCTCTTCCATCCATGTGTCTGCTATAACTTTGTCATTCTTTGCAACAATATAACAACCACAAATGTAACGAAAATAGTTCGGGTCAACTGTGCACGATCTGTTCGACATTTTTATATGCTATTTTTCTATTCCTATACAAGTCCAAGTATAAAAAATGAATAGTTGCTTTTTTCCTTTAGGCCATAAACATTTTAATATTGCTTGAACGATTTTTTTTTGTCTTACGTAATCCTACGTGTTTGCTAAAATTTAGTAACAAGTTCGAATAATATAGAAAATGCTATTGTTTTTGCGTGTATTAAGTGCCAGTTTTAGTCAAGACCTCATCATTCTTTTTCAATTCAAACTTGAACATAAATTTTATAGGTTTTCTATTAATCAATTAGTATTATAATAAAATCACAAATTCGCAACTATTGCTTTGTATTCATGATGTTAATTGATGTTGCCAGATTGATTTGAAACTTTAAACATGTTCATACGAAAGATGAAATCATACATTGAACATAAATTATTGCTCTACTAGAGCTATCTATGTGTCAGGCTAGAAACTTTTCAAGTGACCTGTACTACCAGAAAGTCTAGCTATGCTTAAAAATATTTATATGTTTTAGTTTCAGCTGACGTGATTTAAGGCAATCACCAATTTCATCGTTAACTTCGAATACGCCAGAACCATTGATACTTACATTCGGGGTGAACATTTGTTCCCGACGGGAGTCCTGTGAGTAATTATTGATCGCCTTGTAAAATAAAGCAAATGTTTCCCATTTATTTAATTTAATGGAAATGTTTAAAACACATTTGGTATTTTTAAAATTTCTTATCAGTGATTACAGTTTCAGAAAAAAAATATCAATCGAGTTAAAATGATTATCTTATTGATATTTTATAATTTCCTTGTTTCCATTGGATTTTATATATAATTATGTAAATATAAGTGTTCTCTCATGATGATTTACTAGATTAATTAAACAAATGGAGTTCAATCACGTAATTCATTTATAAATTAAAACAATGAATTACATATAAAAGTTAACTAGAAATGGCGAATAATCTCTTGGAAACAATTCAATTGATTGTTCAATTGAATATACTATCGTATGTTACTACATAAGTATGTACGTTGGTAATAGTATCTCATTGGTATATTAATAATTAATCTATTTGTTTGAGAATTCAAACATTTCTGAGCTGCTGCTTGAAAACATACACATTACGGGCATATAAGTTGGAATAAAACCGCATAAACTAAGACCATACACTTCAATTTATTCGTATGCACATGCAAACATATCGTAGTACATATATACAATACGTAGATAGACACTGATGGTAGATAAACATTCCTACATTATTAACCTAATTTAATTAATGTCCATACCGCCAAATCATTAAATATACTGTGTTTGTTGGCTTTAATTCATACACGATATTATTTAGGACAGTTAATATTATATATGTAGTGGAGAGTAACCGATAGAAATAGACTTGTTAATTTGCGGATTCTAAATTGCTAAATTACGTGGTCCTTCATGAGGTGATTTATTAAATCCAAGAATCCAGTGGCGCACACAGGGAGAGGGCTGTGTTTGAGATACGAGTTGACTCTCCCCCAAAAATTCTCGGAAAAAGAACTTTGAAAATGAAATGTTGTAAAATTACAAATAGGAATGGAACCATACTTCTTACAGTTATGCAATTGTTTTGTATTGATCCATTACTCTGTGTACAGGATTCATTTAACGAGTCATTCGTTTGCCAAAAACTAAGACATAAAACCATTTTGCTAATTCTTATTTGAAATTTTAGCACAATAAAGAAGATAAATAAGGATACTAACTCAGTGAATTTTATTGCAATTAAACATTGAAAATGCTCAAATTTTGGCTAAAAATATAGTATTGTTGAAATAATTATGTTGATTTTTTTAACTGTATGATTTATTATTTTCTAGTTAATTTGGGACACATAACATAAAAAAATAGCCCTAATAAAAATTTAACTAATTTTTACTTATGAAAAAAATCAAACCATAAGGAAGTATATAGTATAACATTATCTAGTTTAGCCGTATCTTAAATAATTCTACTTTGATTAATTCATTAATCTCCCCATTTAATAAAAAAAGTTAAGTATAAGATCTTTGGTTTCTAACTGAAGATGATATAAATAATATATACTGCCTTAACCGGGTGGGGCTAGCGCAATCCTTGTTGAACTCATCGCAAGTCAACTCACTGGCTGTCATGTAGTTTGATCTGAGCGCTATGTGATGATACCTTTATTTGTTAATGAGGGGTAGTCATATAGCTTGCCCTTCTTACTATGTGACGGCGCTTTTATTATTATTAATGGGGGCCCTCCATGTGGCGACCACCGGGCAACGTCTTCCTGGCACCCGCTGGGAGGCGGCTGAAGTGAGTGGCGAAAATCTCCTCGGTTAGAGGTTGTGCGTTGGGTTTGGGACCCGCCACATAAAAAACCCCCCCAATGAAAAAAACAAATATGCCTCGGATAAGGACTACCGCTTTTGTTGATGATCCCCGCAAACGAAAAAAAGGACAATGACTTACGGATATGCACTTGGAATATCCGGTCTCTTTATAGGGAGGGCGCCTCTATCCAGCTGGTTGAAGTCCTCGATAAATACAGAGCTGACATCACCGCTCTCCAAGAAATGCGATGGACAGGACAGGTCTGCTCCAAAAGAGCGTCCTGTGACATCTACTACAGTTGCCATGCTGAAAGGCACGAATTAGGATGTGGATTTTTGGTCAGCAAGAGACTGTGACATCTTGTCTCACAGTTCACGCCTGTGAACGAACGGTTGGCCACAATCCGCATCAAGGCAAAATTTTTCAACATCAGCCTTATATGTGCCCACGCTCCGACGGATGAGAAGGACAATGTGACCAAGGAGAGCTTCTTTCAGCGTCTCGAAGAAGCTTATGATTGCTGCCCCCGCCACGATATCAAAATCGTGCTTGGCGACTTTAATGCCAGGGTGGGCAAGGAAGGTACCATTGGTCCAACTGTCGGAAAATTCAGCCTCCACCAGAACACCTCCGATAACGGAATGAGGCTGATCGACTTCGCCGCAGCACGAAACATGGTAATTGGTGGTACCAGATTCCAGCATCTCGACATCCACAAAGCGACATGGCTGTCTCCAGATCAACGTACAAGAAACCAAATTGATCATGTGGTGATTGACGGAAGGCATGCTTCCAGTGTGATGGACGTGAAATCGATCCGTGGTGCCAACATCGACTCGGATCACTACCTTGTTGCAGCTACGGTGCCCACACGCTTATGTGTCGCAAATAACAAGAGAAGTCCCACACAGAGAAAGCTCGACGTCAGTAAGCTGCGATCACCAGAGACAGCAGATGCATTTTCCACTCGACTATCGGATCTGCTTATGCAGAACACTCCCCCACTTGATGATACATGCGTACGGTGGACACATATATCCCACTCCATGACTACTGCTGCCGAGGAGGTAATCGGTTATTACCGGCCTCTGAGGAATGAGTGGTATGATCAGGAGTTTCGCGACGCTACCGCAGAGAAAGACGCCGCCTACAGGAAAACCCTGCGTGCAGGCGCAACGCGAGCTGTTAAGGAGCGGTACAGAGAGAAAAGGAGTGCAGAGAGACGTCTTTTCAGGCGCAAGAAGAGGGAGTTGGAAAGACACGAGTGTGAGGAGATAGAGATGTGTACCGACAAGAATGAGACTCGAAAATTCTTCGAAAATATCAAGCGCCTGAGTGGAGGTTTAAATCCCGGAGCCTCTTCTTGCCGTGATGGAAATGCGAATCTGGTTACAGATGTCCAGAGTGTACTGAGCCTATGGAGGGAACCGACCATGACGAGGTTGAAACGGCCATTTTAAGGCTGAAGAACAACAAAGCTGCAGGGGCTGATGGCCTGCCTGCCGAGTTGTTTAAGACCGGAGGCGATGAGCTGCTCACCCGCATGCACCAGCTCATAAGCAGAATATGGTCGGATGAAAGCATGCCTGATGATTGGAGGCTCAGTGTTCTCTGTCCTGTACATAAAAAAGGAGACCCCACAATTTGCGCCAACTACCGTGGAATAAGTCTCCTGAGTATCGCATACAAGGTTCTATCGAGCGTACTGTGTGAAAGGTCGAAGCCTATGCTCAGCAACCTGATTGGACCGTATCAGTGTGGCTTCATACCTGGTAAATCCACCATCGACCAGATTTTCACACTGCGCCAAATCCTGGAGAAGACCCAAGAAAAACAGATCGACACACACCACCTATTTGTTGATTATAAAGCCGCTTTCGACAGTCCAGTAAGGGATTACCTCTATGCAACAATGTCTGAGGTCGGTATTCCTGCAAAGCTCATTTGACTTTGTAGAATGACACTGCATAACTCCCGTTGTGCAGTGAAAATTGGGAAGGACCTCTCCGCACCGTTTAATACCGACCGGGGTTTCAGACAAGGTGATTCGTTATCGTGCGACTTCTTCAATCTTATTATGGAGAAAATAATACGAGCTGCTGATCTACGACGTAATGGCACTATCTTCAACAAAAGTGTCAACAAACAAAGAGTCCCGGCGTCTTGGATAGCACGTCACTGTTGACAACTACGCTTTTGAAGTAGTAAGGGACTTTGTCTATCTTGGAACCAGCATTAACAGCAGTAATGACGTCAGCTTGGAGATCATGCGTAGGATAACTCTTGCTAACAGGTGTTATTTTGGGCTGAGTAAGCAATTGAGAAGTCGAGCCCTCTCTCGAAGAACGAAAACTACACTCTACAAGTCTCTCACCATGCCTGTCCTAACATATGGCGCTGAAGCCTGGACACTTTCTACCTCAGATGAGAGAATGCTTGGAGTTTTCGAGAGAAAAGTCCTACGCAAGATCTTTAGACCTATTTGCGTTGGTGGCGAGTACCGAATAAGGTACAACCATGACCTGTACGAGCTGTATGCCGATATTGACATAGTAAAGCGCATCAAAAACCAGCGGCTGCGCTGGCTAGGTCATGTCGAGCGAATGGAAGAACACGCTCCAGCTAAGAAGGTGTTATATTCGGAACCCGCTGGCGGAAGACGCAGAAGAGGAAGACCAAACCTCAGGTGGAAAGACCAAGTACTGGAGAACCTGACGGCGCTTGGAATTTCTAACTGGCGCCAGCTAGCGAAGAACAGAGATGGCTGGCGAAGCATGTTATTTTCGGCCTAAATCGATATTCGGTTGTTATGGCCACATAAGTAAGTAAGTAAGTACTTTATTTCATATAGTTCATGAAATGGTAACATTCGTTAAGTAATGTGGAAAAGAGGGTGGTGGTAGCTGTATCTTGAAAGGATATAAAGTCGTACAAGTTTTAATTTCGTAAACATTTTTGTTTTTTTATTTTTTTAAGGTAAAAATAAAAGGCAAACTTTGATTGATATTGTTTCAACACAAAATAACCAGTAATTTTTCTTTTCAGTATTCTAAAGGGCATTGATAAAAAGCACAACTTAGATGAGAATGCAGAATTTAACCGAAATAAAAAAATTACCTGACAGTCCGACCGACCTATGTAGAATATATGAAAAGTGGGCTGGCAATGCCCATTTTTTGCACAGTAACCAAAGTTTAGGGTATTATCTTAAACATTTAAAATAACATGTAACTACTTAATTCTCTAAGTAAAAAGATTAGGGCTGAATTTGTAAAAAATGGCTATCATTTCATGAGTGTGACTGCATTTTTTAAAACTGTTTCTTTAATCGACGTGTCATATATGTTTGTCATCGGTGGAAGACTACGTAAGTTATGGTGGTTTAAAAGTTTTTAAAAACTCAACGACATTGTATGGGAGTTACATTAATTATTAGGCGTGGCTCACTAATTTTCTGCAAAATTATCTCTGGGAGCTACATTAAATAGTAGGCGCCGTGCCTTACCTATTGTATTTCACGCAAAATAATTTCTCCCGTCAAAACTAAGATGACAAATATGGCTATTCTAGATGAGACCGTGTAAATTATAAGGGTTAAAACTTTTACACATTTCACGACTTTATATTGGAATTGCGCTGAATACTTCGTAAGTTTGTGAGAGCATCGATTTTTTGTTTAGGAATTATTCTTACATATTGTATTTAAATCGTAATTTTATTGTTGACGTTATTATAAATGCAAAGCCAAAATAGATATCATGGTCAAATGCGAACATTACTGGTAGGACATAACGTTCGCAACAGAGTACGCAAGTACTCTGTTGCATGACAGGCGTTGTGCCACGTGCACACACATTTCGTCACTCTCACGTTCAACTCATGTATATTTCCATTTTTAATTTCCACATAAAACCTTGCATATTTTGCTACACGCTTTGAACATAAGGAAAACCTTTTTTTTGTATTCCACATCTCAACGTAATCTTACACTAGCATTCAACAGTGCGATTCGATATGATTTTGGTCTTCGGTTTTATAATAATATATCTGGCAAATCTACCGCTGTTCTAGGAGTTGGATTGGCTGACTTTTTGGAAAGCCGTAATATAATTTATCTTCATCGACTTATCGCGGTATCGATACATCGCGGTATCTATATGCGAAATTGCGACTTTTGCAATCTACACGATCCACTCAACTCATTATCTCTAGGTTTACTCATTTGAATTCTAGTGGTTTCTTCTTTGTAAACGCTATTAGACTATGGAGTGGATGACGTAGATCAGTGGCTAGTGCGTTGGGCTACTGATCTGTAGGTCACGGGTTCAATCCCCTACTGAAGCATAACAAAATTTAACATCAAAATTTAAGTCGACAAGTAATTCGCAAAACTCTGTGACAAAACTAATTTAAAGTGATGTCACAAAGGTTCTGCCGTTTTGAACCTGCTAATATAAGTAGGTCTTCTAATGCTGTCCAAATTTAACACTCACAACAGTATTGGAAGAGAAGCCCTCTCTGGCCTAAGTGTGCCCTCTCAAAGAGAGGACAGCCACAATAACCTAACCTAACCTAGACTATGGAATTTGCTTCCATCCGTTCTCAAGCGAATTGTTCATGTTAACGGTTTCAGAAGGAATCTTATCCGGCACTATATTGAACCCCTTTAACTTCCTTAAATTATGTCTTTTAAGAGAAGCCCTCTCTGGCCTAAGTGTGCCCTCTCAAAGAGAGGACAGCCACAATAACCTAACCTAACCTAGACTATGGAATTTGCTTCCATCCGTTCTCAAGCGAATTGTTCATGTTAACGGTTTCAGAAGGAATCTTATCCGGCACTATATTGAACGCCTTTAACTTCCTTAAATTATGTCTTCTCATTCTCTCACTTCTACCTCATTAACTTTTGTTCATTTTTCCTTAATTTTTGTTTTCTTTCTTCTATCCTTAATTTTACTTTTAGTTAAGTTTCTTAGCGCAATATTTGTTAAGTTTCATTAGTATGTACGATTTTTATTCCAATTGTTCTTTAAATGTAATATACTGTATAAGAATGTGTTCTTTATGTACAGTTTTGTAACTTTAATAATAATAATAACGACACTATTAGATAATGACGAAAAATATAAAAAATGTATCACATAGAGGGCAAGTGTTCTGCATAAGCAGATACGATAATCGAGTGGTAAAAGTGATTCGAGGCTCAGTGCTTTCTGTCCCGTATATAAAAAAGGAGAACAATCAATTTCCGCCAATTACTACGACAGTATGTAAAGGCTTACCCATGCACAACAACGTCTGAGTTCGGTAATCCTGGGAAGCTTAATTTGTCTGCAGAATGACACTCTATAACTTCCGCTGTGCAGTGAAAATTAGGAAAGAACTCTTCCCGCCATTTAATACCGAACGGGATTTCACACAAGGTGATTCGTCATCGTGCTACTTCTTCAATCTTGTTATGGAGAAAATAATAAGGTAATAATGGCACTATCTTTAACAAAAGTGTAATGTTGTTAGCGCCTGCCGATGATATTGACATTATCGGCATGAACACCCGAGCAGTCAGTGCAGCATTCTTGCTGAGTTGAAAAGAGAGTAGCGGGTCTTACGGTGAACGAGGGAAAGACGAAGTATCTAGCGTTAACAAACAAAGGGTTCCGGCGTCTTGGACCGCTCATCACTATTGATAACTATATTTTTGAAGTAGTAGGGTTTGTCTATCTCTAAGTAATAAAATCTTATATTTGGAACTCTCGGGCGGACGTCGCAGAATAGGCGGACATAAGCTACGGTTGAAAGACTAAGTACTGGAGAACTTGACGGGGATTGGAATTTCTAACTGGTGAAGCATGCTAAGTTCGGCCTAAATCGATTTTCGGTTGTAATAGCCACACAACCAAAATAATGTTTGAAAATAGGCAACACAAGTTTTTTATTTCGAAACTAGATTTTTCTGTCAGTCGGTGTAGGGTATCTAACTTCGGCATTACCGAGGTTATGTTTTCCAAGTTTTTATATTTTTTCTTTTTATTATCTAAGACCGGTTATTAAAAAAATTTCCAAATCAAAGGATTTTTCAAAATGATTACTAGCTAACGAGTTTCTTTCATTAGCATAGAATTCAGTCCATTCTCGAATATGTTTAGTAAGTGGTAAATATTTATGGCTTCGTAAAACACTCGAAAAATCGAGTAATATTCGATAGCTCTAGACATTTTTGCTTTCGTTAAGTTCAAGTAAAATTTATTCTATAGAAATCAATAAAGTGAAAGAAAATATATCAGACCATAAATATTTTACATTAATTGTGTACTTGCATATACTCTATGACATAGAGTATATGTATTCAGAAAATGCAAACTATTGTGAATCAAGTTCATTATGATCGTATTCAAAAGTTCAGTATTTGTAGCGTAACAGATTTGTGCACATAAAATAGCAATCAGTCGATTGTAAATATAGGGCGATTCATTTGGAGAATAGGCTTTTTTGACAGATCACGCGTAACTCGTGTCGAACTGTAATGTTATTTTTTTAGTATTGTTTGACAAATCATCATGAAAAGACTTAAACCGTAACAACGTCTTCAAATTGTGCAGCTATAATCTCGGTAAGCTTTGCTTTTAGAAAGATGGTGCTCCTAGCAATACGTCGAGAGAAACAATGGAGTTATTGCGAAATCATTTTGGTGAAAACCTAATTTCACGTTCTGGATCGGTAAATTGGCTGCCTCGATCGTGTGACATCACTCTAATGGATTATTTTCTGTGGAGTTACACGAAGCCTTTGGTCTTGTTGAAAATTGGAAATACTGGATGGACCAGGATGGACCGGGCGGTCAATATTTACATGACATAATTTTTAAAAAGTAGATGTCATACATTGTTCTTTCGGTTCACAATACAATTTTCACCGAAAAATTCAGTTTTATGTGTTTTATTTTCAATTCAAAAACTCCAAATGAATCACCCTTTTTACATAAAAAAATAAATAATATAAAAAGTAAAACTAAAGGTGTCCTGCAAATAAACCGTATCCAACCGTAACCATTCACAAATTAGTTATAAAATATATATTAATGAAAAGCAGAACAAATAAGCTGATAAAAATTATGAACCCCTTTCTCTTCTGAATATTGTGAAATTTATGCGAAATGTAGTAAATTAAACTAATTGGTAAATAATTAAAAGTATAATAACTACAATGGAACTGAATTAATCAATTTTTAGCAAAATTAGAATTAAAAAACAACTTCTGACAATTGGTCTATTCTGGCATGGTTAAAATATTTACGGAAATCGGTATTATAAAGAATCCTATATTGAAAACTGCTATTGAGAAGGTAATAAAGCTGCTACTTCTTAAAAGTAATTGTTTATATAAAATTGCAGCACGCTTTTAGGCTTTTGCTGATACATATGTGACATTGTTTTTATATGTCATGTAATGTTATTCTTAAAGTAGGCCACAAAAAATTTCTACGAAATCGCCAGAATACCAATTAGAAGTTACAAAATCGTAATAAAATTAAGACAAGTTTTTGTTAATAAATTTTCAGAATAGACTCATAAATATTTGCTTAGTGGGATTGGGGGGTGGTGTTGGGTTGTGATGTTGGTGTGGGGGCGTTTGGTTGGCATCCGTTGTTTTTGTTTTTATTTTTTTATTATTAAACTATAATTAAACTGCGTACTCTCATTTGTGTCGAAATGTTTGGTTATATTTAAAAGTGAGATTTTTGTGGTGTATTTACACTACAGGATTGCATGTAACATATGCATGTAGCAAAACACAGACATAGCACATCTTATAGTTAGCACGGCGTGGGCAACACTGATGATAAAGCATAGATGAATGCTACACTAACATGAAAAAAGTGATGTCACAAGAGTTTTGCCGTTCGGTACCGGCTGATATAAGTAGGTCCGTTCTAATACTGTCCAAAATTTAAAGCGCATATCAGTACTAGAAGAGAAGATCGATGGTATCACAAAGTGTAAATTCAAATGGAACTTGCTGAGGAGGACAAGGAGAAAACTTCTTTCAATATTGGCGATGGTCTAAGATAATTCAGAGTGATGCCATTCGGCCTTTGTAATGCGCCGGTTACTTTAGAAAATTTGATGGCACGTGTACTAAGAGGTCTGCACTGGTAAATGTGCTTAGTGGACTTCGATCATGATGGGAAAAGATTTTACCGACCACCTGGAAAAGTTAAAAGAAGTGTTTGAGAGTATGCAATCGGCAGAGCTTAAATTGAATCCGAAAAAGTGTTCACTTTTCTGGCGTTATACTTTTAGAGAATAATATTGATGTCTTGTATCCTTTTGGATTTTGAAGAGAATCGCCGCGCCAGACGTGTATTAGAAAAATCGAGGAAGTATCTTGGCCAAAATTACGAAGCTGGTTTGTTATGGAAGAAAGGCGATACCATACTCCCTCCAGCTACCAACCAGCTTGCGAACGTTTAAAAAGGCTTGAGATGCGAATGTCAAAGGATACAACCTTTGCAGCCAATTACAAATACGAAATGCAAAAGTATTTCGACAAAAGTTATGATATGACTGCAATGGCATGGTATCTACCACATTTCGGGGTTGTCAGTCCTCATAAGCCAGGTATGCTATGTATTGTGTTTGATGCCGCTGCTGCTATATCAAATGTTTCGCTCATCACCGCCTTGCTTAAAGGGCCTGAGCATGCACAGCCTTGAGATGCGAATATCAAAGGATACAACCTTTGCAGCCAATTACAAATGCGAAATGCAAAAGTATTTCGACAAAAGTTATGATATGACTGCAACGACATAGTATCTACCACATTTCGTGGTTGTCAGTCCTCATAAACCAGGTATGCTATGTATTGTGTTTGATGCCGCTGCTGCTATATCAAATGTTTCGCTCATCTCCGCCTTGTTGATTTCTATTGTAATGTTAGCTATTTATGATTGAGTGCGGATTGTTTTGTGTTGAAGTCTGATGTGTCTGATCGAACCTTTTCAGTGGCTGGGACACTAGTAGTAACCCCAGCATATTATGTAGACGATGATGATTGGGGAAGTTGGCCACTATAAAAACTTTTGCTTGTTTTAGCGAATATTTACGCATATTTCAATTAAAAAATTTTCTTTTTGTTGTACAAATTTTGTGCCAAATTTTGTGCAAATTCTGCCGGATGCTGGTGCTGAATGGTTTTTGCAATATTTTTTGTGTGTCCTAACGTTTGACACAGCTTTCAAAGTATGGGGTTTGGGATATATTTTCTGATACGACCTTTGTGCCACGAGATATTAATGGAGTCCGGTAATCTATATAAGTTGAATGTAATACCCTATTTCCATCGAGTGTTTAACTGCAGTTAAGTTAAGTTTGTCTGTTAAGTTTGAAAAATGTTAAGTGTTTCCACCGGAATAGAGTTAACTCTTTCAGCTGTATTTTGTTTTTGCACTTGAAATTGACATTCGCTCCGTTGATTTATTTATCAAAATTGTTGAAAATAATAAGATGAATGAATTCAAGAGAACGCGTTTATTTTACATTGTTGATTCTACAGCATAATGATCTGTAAAAACAGATTATTCCTGTGAGCGGAAACGCAGCTGAAATTGTAGCAATTCAATCCATATTTGCGGCGTTTTTTGGTGTGGCCCGGATATTAGTTTCTTTGTTAAAAGAACATTCAACCAAATGGTTTAGTATCAACAATAAAATATGAGGATAATTCGTTCATGCGTTTTATTTATTTATTTTATAATTTTTGGTTTTTGCTTCCATTTCAAATGTAAAACAATTTTTATCATTTGTCAAAATAATCAAAACATTTATTATTTTTGTTGGTTTTGATAGTTGTTGGATTTTATGCATTTAAATACTTTGTTCACTGCGGTTAAGCATTAACTGTAGTTAAACGCTCGGTGGAAATAGGGTATAAGTCACATAGGTCCGGTGGGTTGGTCTTTTTGATCGACTTATTTTACACTGAATTTCACATAAACGTGAAACTCCGGGAGGCATGGTTAACAAATTATCAATAGCGCAACTCTCAGGTTAGATACTCGTAAGTACTTTAAAACTATCATCAAAAACATAAATCAAAAACAAAACCAACACATTTGTTCTTTGTCAATAGGTGTAACGGAGCGCAACACACAAAACAACTGCACATAGAAAATTTAAATATGTAAAATAAAACAACCGTACGCAACAAAAGCTAGCCGATTTCCACTTGATATTATTATCTCATAAGATATAAGAACGTTCGACGTTTTTGTTCATATTTCATACCCATGGGTAACTTTGGAACAAATAATTTTAACTCATCAGATTTAGGATTGAACGCCCATAAAAGGGAACTTATATTGATTTGTCTGCAGCTTATTTCACATAAATCTTCATCTTTAGGTGAAGAGCGACAGTACAAAATTACATTGCAATTTGAATTTAAACGTCAAAATAAATATTATTTAAGTGTCGGGTGTATCACAAAAGCCAAAAATTAAAGCAAATGTAAAAACACTTTCTTCATATAATATTAAACTTGTATTGCTTAAAATATTATAAGATATTGCATCAGATTTCGTATTATTTTATGCATTTTTTATACTGACTGTTCCATTGGAAAAGTTGAATATGCAACCACGAAAAGGTTCAGAAAGTGCAGTGACATCGCAACACGAACACAAACCACCCCCAGCATTATGAAGCGGTAATTGAACTGCTCGTTGCGAAATGCTATTATGTTATCGTATATGTGGTAGCTATTGCGCGGCAATTGGTCTGTCATTATCTCGGTCAATTTTAATCTATTCATACTGTTGTTGCTATTGTTATATAATTAGCAAAAGGCGCATCATTTTATGTAATCATTTTCAGGGCAACTTTAAACTACAATTTACACAAAAAATGCAGTTTTGGTATAAATAGAAACAATTACGAGGAAAAGACAAGATTCAAACAAATATGTAGTTGTAGAAAAATCAACGAAATAATAATTGTGAAAACAATATCTTGTGTCGTGACTCAATATATACCAGTATACCTACTTATACATATACTCGTACATGCAGTCACTAAAACAATTTTAAAACAACAACAACCACTAACGACATTGTTGATGCAACAGCGCAATGCAAACAACAATGGATGGCTCGATATAGTAGGGAAATTTTGTCAAGACAAAAAAGTATTTCAAATATTATCTATTGTTCTCAATGTATGTTATAATGTCTTGTACAAATCTGAGAGCATGTTATATTCTCCCCCAGTTTCAAAAGATTATAGCTTCCCACTAGCAATGGAATTTACTACTGAAAGAAATCAGTGAGGTGGTAATGGGCTGCGGTGCATGTAACAATGAAATTATGTTTATTTAAAGCAGAATATCTTAGTTAGTTGTTCGTTCTTGTCCTTTTTTTGTTCTTGACAACCGTTATCTGTGTCACGACGGTTACAACTGCCTAGTTATTGTCTTGACTTCTTCTTTTTTAGATACATGCTTCTAAACCACATTCAACGACATTCAACTAAAGCCGAAAAAAAGTTAAATATAAATAATTTAACTGACGTTGATTATAGTGACAATAATGATGAAGGGGATGTAATTTGGTTTTAGTTTTTACTATAATTTCATGTAAAATTAGGATTGTAATTTATTTGGTGCGTATTTCTATTGTTTAAAAAAATTCTTTTCTCGCTTTTATTCAATATAACTTAGTACTTATAACTCAGTATAACTTAATTAGTAATAAATTCCGTTGGTGTTGGGTGAAGAACTGTCGCCGTGATAACGGCAGAGACAAGGGACTACAGGAACAAAAAATTAATTACACTATTCTAGTTTTTAGCATGAAATTTTTTTATCAACGTTCTGAATCGAGAAATGGATTTTCATTTCCCATCTTTAAAAAATAAACAAAAATATTTTTAAACTTCACGTAATGATATGGGTATCAAACAAAAAATGAAATTCGCGACAGTTGAGCAAAAATCCAAATTTAAAATATTTTTGAAGAAAAAATTACAAAAAATTGGGAAATTGTGAAAATATACTTCTCGAAAATTTAAAGTGACACTGCCCTCTGGTGGGTATCGATTAACTCAGAAGACTTGCTTCTAACCGATAAAATTTACTAGAACGTTGATGAATTTTTCGACTACAATATTGATACTTTTAAGGGGAAAAAAACTAGAACCAAAATGTTCCGTTTTAAGTCAACGCAAATTCCTCGTTTCCTGTCCTGTAACATATTATCAATCAATTTATTTCTTCAATAGTGAATTCTTTTGCTAGTGGGCTATTTTTGCAACTAAGTAGGTATATATGTATGTATGTTAGCTCTACAGAGCATTCCCTCTAGTTGTCAGTCACAAGTTGCCTACACTATACATACGTACTATGTTGACATAACACAGCTGTGGCTACATCTTATTGGTTGGCTGGCTGGTTGTTAGTTGTTCGCTGCTGCTGTGTAGCAATATGTATCATATATATCTATAGAAGAGGTTTTTCTTTAAAAATTTCATTTTCTCTTTGAGCTTTCAGCAACAATTATACAACATAAACAACCTTCAAACTAATTTAGGTATTCTTGTCTTTATCAGAGTTTGCGAGAAAATTACAATATTTTACAAATTGCTGTGTTCATTATTTGCATTATTGGATAGTTAGGAAACTCAATACAAGCAACGACAGTTAAAACAACAATATATTCTTTGGTATATCTGAATGAAGAAAAACTACTATTATTTCCCATTTGCTTCATGTTGCTAAAATACCCTGTACATGCGTCTGTAGGATAGGCAGCTGTAAGTAGAATAATTGCGAATATGTCGAAAATGCATCGGTTTTCGAAACCTACATTTGTATACGTTACTAGCCGCGACCTCACATCAGATACGATTATAGAAAATATTATTGTGAGGTTTTTCCTTTTTTAAATATTTATTGAATTAATCAATTTTCGAACTCAATTGAAACAATCTCATACCAGGTCATTTCAGAGCGTTTTGGTAGACTACATTTTTCCTTTTCTTGTCCGGCGCGGAATTAAACATAGATAAACGCTTTTCAATATGCGAACATATAATATAATTCCACACACTTCCAGATTGATCTTGTGATTTGAATGAAGTAAAGCGTCAGTTACTCGAGACGTAACTTAGTTTGACATGTCAGCTGACACGACCTGCTATACGCAAGAGCAGTATAACCGATTATCTGAAACATAGAACATAAAATTAAAACATAACTAAAATCTACATCGATTTGGTTTCTAAGTTTAAGTCTGAGTAAATGTCTCATGACGCTTACGTCAAAATGACGAATGTGTGTTTTTGATATCCAGTGTGTTATTTTTCCTTATTTGCAAATTAAAAAACGATTTTTTTTCGGCTGCTTTTATAGAATTGTGTGTTATTAATTGCCTTTTAATAACATTTTTGTCAGATATTTCACAATTATTGGTGGTCAAAAGTTTCTTGCAGAAAGCTACAATTTTATTTCAGTTAGATGGATCAGTTATTTTGGTGTAATAAAGATTATATTTTTTTTCTCTTAATATAACCTAATGATGTGCCGTACCTCAGTGGAAAGTGCTTTGGCTTTGTGATCAGTAGGTCATCATTCAATCCCCGGCTGAAGCATAACTTTAGCAGTATCTTTAAACGCTGTCCAAAATTTAACATGCACAAATATTTTCCTTTCGAACGGTACCCACCTATCAGCAAGCAATTGGCAATTCTACCGGCAATAACAAAAATCAGCTGGCCTGTTTGTACGACGTGTAGCCTAAGTGCTTTTACAAAAACAATTGTGCATCAAATGCATATGGCGTGGGCACCTTTGCTTTAAAACGTTTGTCAAAACCGTTTCTATAAAACATTGTTTTGTTGGGTAGGATGTTTGCTAATTTTATTAGTGTTTGTAAAATAAATACTCGTATTTGCAGTTGTTCTTATAAGTCATTATCCTTAAATATGAAATAAGAGAGTAAATTTAGTATTAGTCCACTAAATAAGAGTAAATACCTTGTTAACCATTCAAATATATTCTTGCAGACCTAGTACCTAGGGTCTACACAACATAAGTTCATAGAAATTAAGTCGTAAACATATGAATTAAGTTGCGTGATGTAGTGAGTGGGGAAGGGAACTATTACAGATATTACAAAACAAGGAATCAACAAAGCGGTTAACGATACAGTACGCTTTATACTTTAAATTTGTTTTTAAGAAATAAATAATTGGTGTTATTGCCGAGTTTGCAATTATCTCCATTGCGAAAAAGTTTCTTATTTGTTTGCAATTAGCATTAAAGTAATCATTTAAAGAGTTTCATTGTGTAAATTACGTGATCATGCATACAATAAAATAATAATGCATTTTAAAATGCATTGTTTTGCATAAACAACTTAGCCTTTCCTTGTCCGGTTAATTATTTACGCTTCATTGATATGGTATATGTAGTCAATGTTGTCATTTTGGTGTGGTATTACCACAAGCGTATTATCTATACGATTGTGCTCGTTTGAACCCAATATTTTCACTGATCGAATGGAAACATCAATTCCGCATCCGAATAAATTTGTATTTGCAATCGAGGTTGAAATTAATTTGCATGTGCATTTACGTAAATAGCAGTATTTCATAATAGGTGTTATTACTAAAGGAACACCTCTATGCAATAATTCGTGAGTGATATTTCCATTTGAAATATTTCCTCGACGCAAGAGTGTACCAACTGAGTTGAGTTTTCATGCATCGTCAAGTCGTGTATATATTGTGCACCATAATTAAATAATTTTGAATGAATTTGCTTAATAAAACTCCCAACAACCACTTATTAGCGCTCAATTACTCTCAATTTTTCTTGTTTGTGAAATTCCGTAAATAGCATCAAAGCCAACCAAAATATAACACAAACAGCCATACCAATCGAAGAGTAACTGTGGGAAGGCGGTAGGATCAGCGGCGGCAAATTCAACAAAATTGTAAAATAATATCTATAATATTAATGTTTTCAACTGGCTACGTTCCCATGCTGCATATACTCGAATTCTTGCATATTCAGTTATATATATGTATATTTTGTACTGTTGGAGACGTGCTTAGTGCATTCTGTTGAAGGTGTTCATTAATCGTTTAATTTAGTAATGTAAATTTATTGCGTTTAAGTGAGGAACTTCAATGAGTCTCAATTAGGCGGTGTAATACTTTAATGAATCTATGAATATGTATATGGTGTTTTATCAAGGTAAGGCGTCTATCTGCCTCAACATCGGCTCGGATAATTACCCTATTGCAGCTTAGATGCACACACGTTCACGTGTCGCAAACAACAATCGAGGTCTCACACAGACAAAGATTGACGTCAGTAAGCTGCGATCACCAAGGCAGCAGATGTTTTCAACCCTCGACTATCGGATCTACTCTCACTCTCACCTCATGACTACTGCTGCCGAGGAGGTTACCGGTTTTTTCCATGCGTGCAGGAGTTACGCGGGCAGTTAAGGAGCTGCACAGAGAGAACATTAGTGCAGAGATACTGTGACTCACAAAACCGATCACGATATAAGGGCAAGCCAATTTAGTTCCTTGTATAGAAGAATGCGCAGCAAAACTGAGAATCTTGATTTGTTGTTTTAATGGCTATAACTTTAAGTAACGGGGAATTTAAGTTTTATAGTTGTTGCCTTTAGTCCCTTTTATTAAATTTTTTCTTTGACTTAAAATTAAGTGATTACTTTTGTGAGTTTCCCTACAACCTCGGGCAGGTGGAACTGACGAGTAGTTTAATATTTGGTGTATCCATATTTTCCTTTCATAACCGCCTGTATACGCCTAGGCATGCTGTCTACTAAATTTTAACACGTTTTGGATGAATTATTCTGCCAAGCGGTACGCACTTTCTCCCAAAGCTGCTTCACGTTGCAGCTATCCCCTGCAATCGATCTTTTTAGGATGTCCCAGAGATGATCTAAACCCTAGATCAGGGGATTCCGGGGGCCAATTTAAGACAACAAAATTATGCTCTGACAGCCACTGCTTAATCACCCTCGCGGTGTGCTTCGGATCATTGTCCTGCTGGAAGACAATGTCAGAAGCAATTACCTCTAACTTCTCCATGGAACCAACCAGCTCAAGTCTCAAAATGTCAATGTACGACAACGCCGTCACAATTTCATTCAAGTAATGCCAGAGTTGATAAATTTTCTCTCATAGTATAGGTGGAGACATTGTACTACTGCATGTGTTCACTTCGAATGTTACAAGCGACTGATCTTTTTTAACAAAGGTCAATATAAAATTTTTTTTTCTCGAGAAATTTGCTATTAACTTTTGACTTTAACATTAACTTTTCGCCTACTTAACCTTACTGACTACGATCAATTGTTGTTTAAATGTATTACTTAAGTAATTTAAAAAAAATAAAAAAAAAGTAGTAGTAAGTAGTTTACGAATCTTTTTATTTAAAAAAAAAAATATTTTTAGTACTATTGGCAATTTTTCACCGGACTTAATTTGGGTGATTACTCTTTACAAGCTTTTTCAAACCAAGAAATCAACTGATTTTTTATGTGAATTTTGGTTTATTTTACATTTTTGCGGGCCGAGGGGCACACTTTCCACTTACCATTTACAATTTCGTTCAACTCATTTTTGTTTATAAAGTAATTTAATTGAGGGCTGGCGCAAACAGAAAATTAATCTTTAAAAATAAGAGCCACCCTATTGTTACCCAATAGAAAAATGCATATTCTATGGTGACTACAAAAAATATTTCTCAACTTAGTTCAATTTCTTTTCAACTTCATGTAAAAATACGGAGTGTTGCCATGTTAAAGCTAAAAAAGTAGCTATGTTTGCAGTTAAACTACGTAACTATGATATGTTTGCTGAATCATGCCTTTTAGCTACAGTCATTACTGCGTACGTCGTTAGCTAATGATAAGGACAATTAAGTAGTTACTAAATCGAGATACTGGTGTTATTAAGGCCTAAGATTATCAGTTGGTCTGGTCTGTTTCACTGTGTTACAAGCACTAAGACTTCGAACTGCTGTAAAATTGTCGCTTGTGGACTAAATAATACACTTCAAAGAAAAGAGGTCTAAGGGCTTTAATTTTATGAACAAAAAAATGGAAGTCTTGTGGTATAACTCGAGTTAGTGATTCCATTAGCCGAATGGGTCTTCGGACAATGATGCTTTTTTAATAATATACATATAATATTTCCAAATTGGCCATCAAACGCAAAGTTGATGCACACACTTCCATACAAATGACGTAAACAACAAAAAATATGGGAAAGGTAATTGCTAAAAATATAGTGAAAGCTATGATTTTTAGGAAGTACCAACCTTTAAAGGATACCTGTCAAAATTTCATGACAACGCGATCATTAATTCACAAGTTACGGTTGTTTCAGAAACGTTACTTTTGTGATTTTGAAAACAATGGATTCAAAGCAATTTCGTGTGTTGATTTTATTTTGCTTTTTCATGGGATCAAATACCGTTCAAGTCAAGCAGCACAATAATTATTATTCGGACTCTGCTCTTTCGAGACAAATGGTAGAGACGTGGTTTTCTGATTTTAAACGCAGCCTTATAAACACCAATGATGCCGGAATGCTTTGGTCAGCCCAAAAAATGTTGTGACACCGAAAAATATCAAAAAAGTCCATAAAATCGTTTTGGCAAACCGTAAAGTTACAGGAGATAGCTAACACCGTAAATATATCAAAGGAATGCGTCAGCTTCATTTTGCATTTGTCCATGGGAAAGCTGTTATCGATGTGGGTGCCGCGTTTGGTCACAGTAGACCAAAAAAACACATCCTGCCGATGATTCTGAGAGCAGAAATGTTTGAGGCTATTTGGAGCTAGAGAAGCGTTGGAGTGATTGTATCGCACATAAAGGAGACTATGCTGATGAATAAAGTCGAATTTTTGCAAAAAATTGTTGTTTTATTGGTTCTTCTACGAAATTTTCAGTCGATGTGCTACAAAAGAAGATTTATGCCTAATATGCAGTTACATAAATAGTTATAAACGCATATGAAATGTTGCAACAATAGTTTTAGAATATGCTACAAGAATATGTTTTGCATTTTAATGTAATGTTGCCAATACCTCCTCAAATTTGTCTTTAATCGTTTGAAAAAAATTTCAATATAAAATGTAGTTTTTCTTATTTCTTCTTTTCTTTTTATATGATTTTTTTCGTCCCATCAGCTTACTCTTTCCCGTTCAATTCTTTCCACTTAATGTCGCTTTCTTGGAAGACATCCCGTCAAATTGATGTAAGTAGCTGCGTTTCCGCTTAGCCAACCATAAATGCAAAAAAAAAAAAAACACTATATGCTAAACTTTACACTTTTGCCTATTAGTTACCATGATTGTATCCTTAAAATTTGGTTTTTTTTTCGCATGTTAATTTGTAAATATACATAAATAAATACTAACGATAGTTAACTCTCTTTCTTATTTATACTTATAACTTTTAAAAGTCCCAGAAATTTTTTTCGATACCTAAGCGTATAAGGGCTTATAAACCTTTAATACATAAGGCAATGTAGACTATTATTTAAGTTATCAATATAGATATTCTTCAGCTTGAAGTTTACAACAATCTTTTTAAATATTTGACTAATTTAAATGGTCACGTTCAAGGTTGGAGACGCGACGGTATTCTGCTAGTAAAACGAAGATAACGATACCCGGCACCTTATGAGGTGTTCGAAAGGTTTATTAACGTTGTGTAAGACAATAACCGCGAACTTAAAGGTGTTTGAAAGCGCAAAAGAAATATAATATGCATACAGGTTTAAGCTTTTATTTAGTTTTCGAATTTCACGTGGTTGCAAATGTATCATATAATATTTTATGCTATGTACGCATACTCTGTTATGAAAAGTAAAAACCAAATGTTTTAATTTAATGAATAAATGCTAACACTTAATATTAAACAAAAATGCTGTAGGTCTAATTGCAGAGTTGGCATTATTTAATCCGCTGTTGCTTTTAAATTTTTTTTACAAAATTTACTCACAAATCCATTTTACACATGGGTTCCACTAACTGCATATATGATTTGTGAGTAGTTGTCAAAAATTACCGCATCATTCTATTGTTTTATACCTTACTAAATACTTAAATTCCTGTAACCACAAATCAATAAATACAAAATGAATAAAATGTCTTCAGGTAAACCAAAATGCTAATCGGCAGAGATGTAGTGATGCAAATTACGCCCAGAAAATTGCTTCTACTAAACGCAATGAGGATATCCGAAATTTATTTACTCAAAAAAAGAAGGGTATCAATAGTCTCAAGTGTATATCGTATACAAGCTTACACCATGAAACTTTTGAGAAAAATCAACAAAAACTATCGTTAAGTCAAAGTAATGGACAAATATTTGAACTCAAAAAGCCGGCAGTGGCTGGTGGAGAAAATGGTGTTGGCAGTAACGGAAATGTAGTAAGTGATTCTTGGTTCAGTAAAAGTTTTCAGGGAACGAATCAATTAGCAGATATAAGCGATCAATCAATGATAAAACAATACAACAATAGTTTTAAACGAGAAAGGGAACGAATAAATTGGCAGCAGGATAACCAAAGTCACCTGGTGAACAAGAATAGTGATAACAATGGCAATGACTATATGAAAACAAAAGGATACAAAAAACTTAATGAAGATATTTTAGGAATACAACAAATTCAACGACAATGTCAACAAAATTGTGGGCAAACCACAATACAGCAACAGCCAAATTGTTTGCAAACTATCAACAGCTCTTCTAGGACCGAACAACCGAAGCAGAGAACAAAAGCTGGACAATCCAAGTGGGAGACGGAAATGCTCCCACAATCAGATTTACTTCAAAATGAAAATGCTTCAACATCCATCAACGGCGTCGAGCGCATTGGTTCGCAAATATTGTATCAAGTGTGGCAGCATGATACAAAGGTAAATGGAACAAATGCCAAAGGTTTGTGGTATCGGCGACCACTGGATGCTGATGTCAAGAACAAATTTGAGCAAACTGAAAGGTAAATTGCCTGCAATAGCGAGAAACACAAATTATTTATCTGTACGTTATATCCTTAGAGGTTTTGTTTGTTGTGTTTCAATATAAGTACCCTTCTCCACTCACACACACACACACATATGTATATATATATATATCTATATATATATATATATATATATATATATATATATATATATATATATATATATATATATATATATATATATATATATATATACATATATATACATATATATATATATATACATATATATATATATATACATATATATATATATATATATATATATATATATATATACATATATATATATATATATATATATATACATATATATATATATATATATATATATATATATATATATATATATATACATATAAATATATATATATACATATATATACGCGCGCCAGACTATTACGTCACGCGCACTGTGCCACCTTTATAGAGGGCGAATTTGATCAGTCAGCAGTCGATTCGTTATTCTTGTTCTTCTTTTTTTTTTTCTTTTTGTACATATTTTTTCCCGAACAATAAAAAAATCAATGTTTGATTTACATATCTTTGAATAATGGTATTAGCCACCAACGAAAGGCTTAACCATTCGGAAAATTATAAACGAACAACAAATACAACAAAATGTCTGACCGTAAGGCAATTATTAAAAATGCTGATAAAAACGACGAAATGCAGCAAGCTGCAGTAGATTGTGTGACACAAGCATTGGAAAAGTGCACTTTACAAATTAATCAAAAGTGTGCTATTGCGAATACAACAACAACGACAAGTAGCAGTAGCACCATCATCTCAACCGTATTAATAACAACAACTAAAGCAGACAAATAGAAGAAAATAACCGATAACAACAGCAAGATATGTCATCAAGTATTGACAGCAATAATTTGAATTTGGAAAGTATGACAACAGCAAAATATATCACCCGACATGAGCGAACTGATGGACATCACATTTGCTCAACCTCATATAAGTGGATCAAGAGAAGTGCCTCATCCACAACAACATCATCAACAGAAGAAGCGCCAGCGGAACGTCAACCCTGGTATATTTATTTTATATATTTAATTCTATTGTATATATTTTGTATATTTGCCTCTATTTAGTAGTAATTTTATAATTTAAGAATGGTTAAGCAAAAACAACTTCAATTTATTATAAGCAAGAAGCAGTTGGTGGTTCAAGTAGCCATAAAATCATATCAGTACTACTCAACCAAGGTATGAGCCCACCGGCATCTCTCTCACATACACATTTATATATACAGACTTATATACTTATTTATACTTATTTATTATATGTGCCACTAAAAAGAATAAAATAAAAATTTAGCAAAAGAAATTTTTGGTAATGTTTTTTTTTAACTTAAAAGAATTTACAAAAAAATTAAATTGTATTAAAAAGTAAAAAATAAAAAACTTTAAAAAAATTTGCGCTTACAGCAGCGTACACCTGAATGAAGTAAAACTTCTTAAAAAACCAAAATCAGCTATTAACACCACCTTGTATGAATTCACCTTGGATTTCGTCAGAAATAGTGCGAAGTCGTTCCCGTATACACATTTAGAATAGTTTTAGTACTTCTTCAAAATTGAAGTAGCAATGCCTTGCTCAGCATGAAAATAGGAAAGTTACAAAAACAGAGACGAAAGCGAATAGTAGGAACAGTTATTCCTTCTCTTATGCCCATCTTCCCGCTGATATAATACATAGCCTATCGAAGGAATGGTAGCAAGGCTTTGCTCATTTGAAAAATTTAACTACCTTACAACGCAAATATTTCGTAAGTGGTTTAAGGATACCGAAATCAGAAAAGTTTGTGTAAAGTTTCACATCAAGCGTTTAATATATATGAGTCCTGTCTTAGGCACAAAAACATTTGCATGAAATACTCGTACATTTTGTTTGTGGGGGAGTGACACACGAGGAAGAGAGAGGGATTTTTGTTTCAGGTATATGAGACATTCTTTGTCCTTATCATCCGTAATCAGGGTTCACAATTGTGGCAAATCTATCTAAGCTTGAAACTTGGCATGTTTTACCATTTTTTGGCCATTATATATATATATATATATATATATATATATATATATATATATATATATATATATATATATATATATATATACATATACATACATATATATACATATATATATATATATATATATATATATATATATATTTTTTTTATTTTTTTTCTTTTTTATCAAAATAATTTTAAAATAATTGACTGGCATATTGTTCCCATAACTTCAACTTACAATATACAGATTAGTACGTATAAGTATGTGATTTAGTTTTTATATGAAATGAGTGATCTCTGTATTTTACATGCCCCTATAAATTTATATTTTAATTTAACTATGTAGGTTCATAAATATGTTATCTAAAGTTCATCTTTTTATGTAGTATGTAACCAAGCTGTCAAGGCTGCGAAGACTGTGTCTGGGGAACAGGATGTCGCAATGGTGCTCCTGCTCACGGTGGACGCTACCGGGACAGTTACGCCTATGGTCCTGTGCTCCTTTACTCCGATTGCAGAAACTGGCAAAAAAAACAGGTCGGATGATTATCCGTCCGCTCTGGCCAACTTGTCAGGTGACCGCTACCATACGAAAGAGCAAGGCAATGAGGAGGAAAGCTAACAAGCTGAAATCCTCATATTCTGTATCTGGACTATCGGGAAATGTGACTATGGGGTTAGCTGTCATGAGTGAACACTCCAGAGGATCAAGAAGCGGGGTAACTCCCGTGGGCAGACTCGAAAGAGTGGTCACCACAACTGTTAGGACCATGGCTGCTACGGCATCAAACATAGCATCTGCTTGTATGGGCGAAGCTCGGGCCAGTGGAGTAACTCATACCACTGCTGCTTCGGGTGGCTATGCACGGTTGAGATCCGTGGAGGCGGTGAGGAGGGTCTTCTGTCTCAAGCGCAGATAGACTGTGTTGACAGTCAAGTCTGGGATTCCATAGGAAAATCCTCGGAGGCCCCTATTTTTGAGAGGATGAGGGTGAAGCACGGTATCATTCTGGTGAAATGCTCCAATACTCACTCTTACGTTCTAGTGGCTGACATGCCACCCTTTGAGGGTCGTCGGTTTATCGTAAGGCAGTCTAGCGGCTTTCAAAGGCTGGTGCGGGTGAGTATGCTGATTCCGGAGCATTCCAGGGAGCCGCATGCAATAATGCGTATCCAAACTCAGAACGCTGGGCTTGATACGACCTACTGGAGAACATATCAATACCTCAAAGCGGGAACGGACCCTAGATGTGGGAACGCTTCCTGCCTGATGATTGGTGTGAACCCAGAGTCGTTAAAAGATATGCGGTCTCGGTACCTTGGGCCGCCTTGGGCGCGTACTTGTTGCTCCTCTTGATTCGGATGAAGGCAAGAGGAAAAATAAGTAATTGCTGTCTATGACCAATTTATCATTCAGCATTACTTTCTCGCACATCGGCTACTACTCTATTATGCAGTAGGCATGCTAAACAGCAGACTCATCCCCAATTAATTATAATACAATAACTATGAATGCATGCAAAGCGCTTATGTGGCTTAGGAGGAATTAAATGGGGCTCCACCTTTTATGCAGAAGGGGAGGCTCGTTCACGTTCGTGTTTTATAATGCCGCATGTGGTTGACTGCACGGTCTTGAGTCAGTTTTGTTGTCAAGACGTAGTTGCAGTCAAAATCAAATTCCGCAATATGGGTAGTGTAGTTGAAACTGTAATGGTTTCGGCTTATGTACCATATGATGCCTTAGTGCCACCTCCACCCAAAAAATTTGTGGATGTGGTGCTACTTGCGGAATCCAACAATTTGGGACTAATAGTGGGATTTGATGCTAATTCCCACAACACTATTTGGGGTAGCAGGAAATGCAAGTACATGGGAACCAAATAGCTGGACTACTTACTGTCTCAAGAACTGTTATGCATAATGTTCGCAACAGCCCGACTTTTGTGAATGGCAGGAGACAAGAAGTCGTTGATCTGACTCTATCAAATAGTTTGATAGCAGACAAGATCAGTGGTTGGCGAGTCCTAGATGATGAGTCCTTGTCGAACCACCGCTATATAGAATTTCGACTTGAGGTTGAACTTGCTTTGGTTCCCGCGGGTCGAGCGGATTGGACACGATACTGCAGTCTTCTCGAAGAAAGAATTATCGTCGTTCCTAAGCTCCGGACCATGCCATCTAGTGAGGGAGCCTCTAGATCTATAGGGCGAGTCTTAGTCAATTGTTATGAGATGGCGTGTCCGGAACGTAGAAGCAGACAGGGCAAAGCGGTCCCTTGGTGGAACGCCGAGCTTTCGAAACTTCGTAAGATATCCAGAAAACTTCTAAATCGGGCAATTAAAACCCAGTTTGAAGCTAACTGGCACAACTACCGTCAGTTGCAGAAAGAATATAAGAATTCAATGAAGATCTCTAAACTGGACTCTTATAAAAATTTTTTGTAATGAGATCACTGATCAGAAAAGAACGTCTAGACTGTATAGAGTTCTTTAAAAGGACCGAACTGCCAGGCTGAACTCTTTTCTGAAACCAAATAGTACCTATACGTGCTCGAAGTCAATGATATACTTCTATCAAGACATTTTCCGGATTGTAGAATTGCCTCACCACAGGCTGTCACCCTGGCCACTAACAATTTATATTCGGCAATCACTAGGCTGGATTGGTTTATAGCTCGAAAGATAGCTACTGATGAAACATCTTACACATTTGGCGCTTTATCAAGGTAGTAGTTATTCCTAAGCCGGTAAGGGATGACTACTAATTGGTAAAAAGCTTCAGACCAATAAGCGAAAGTACTTAACCGAGATCCCTCAAGTGTTCGGCAACATGCCTATCAGAGTGGGAGGTCCTGTGAATCAGCTATTCACTACTGTGTTACCATAGAGGTTCGAAGCAGATATTTGCTGTCTGGGGCTTTGTTGACATTGAGGGTGCTATCGACAATGCTACCGCCAACTCCATGTGTTGCTCAGCCAGAAAGTATGGTGTTGATGAAGTCGTTACTCGGTGGATTTACGCCATGCTATCCAAAATGTTGCTCATGACAGGGGGATACCTTCAAGGTGGTGTACTTTCTCCTCTTTTCTGGTACTTCGTTGTGGGCTCTCTTACTTGAGTTGCGTAATTTTGGTGTACACGTTCAAGCGTATGCTGATGACGTATGTGTTCTAATATCAGGAAAGTCACTAAGAATGATTTGCATCTATATGCAGAGAGTTCTGGACAAGAGTGAGCATTGGTGCGATCTGCAAGGTCTTTCCGTGAATCCGGGTAAAAGCACACTTGTCCTCTTTAGCAGGAAACGCGAATTGGATGGCTTACTTCTGCCGACCTTAAAAGGGGTGACTTTCCATCTGTCTTCTAAAGTTAAATATTTGGGAGTCATCCTGCTTCTTCTTTGAACAGACTACAAAGAAATATATGCCTAAGCATCACTGGTGCTATGAGCACCACCTCTGGTGACGAGCTAAATATCTTACTTTATTTGCCATCTCGTCAAAGATGATCAGGGATTGTAAGATGAGTGTTGAAAAGCGCAACATGCTTCGTCTTATTTGGGTTCCGGGACATTGCGGTGTTGAAGGAAATAAATTGGCAGATGGTTTGGCCAATTAGAGCTCTGCTGGTACGCCTATGGGCCCAGAACCTATGTTTGGCATGAGCTCTGCGTGGATCCAAAGATGAATCAAAGACTTTGTGGGCATGATCCACATGACTCGATGGTCCACCTTGTAGACATGCAGGGCTGCAAAAGGTTTTGTGAATTAACCTGACAGTAGACGAGCAAATTTTTCCTACGATTAAGAAAGGACCTCAAGATGCTGATTGGGGTCATTAAAGGGCACAACATTTGTGAACATCATATGGCCACTATAGGTCATCACCGATCCAACATGACAGTCTTGTTTAGTCTTGTTTATGGACACAAAAGAGCACTTCCTCTGTCACTGTCCAGCCTTTACACGAAAAAGATTCAGATTGTTGGGAGGAGATGCTTTGTCTTTCCCTCTATCTGATCTTCTTAGATTCGTTAAGAGTACTAGGAAGTTTGAGGTAGTGTAATATTTTCTAATCTATCACTTCTTTCTGTTCTCTTTTTCTCTCCCCTTTCCTACTATTTCCTTTTCCGTTTTTGGTACAATAATTGTTTTTACTCTTTGGGTGCCGTAGCTCAGTGGTTAGTGTGTTCGCCTTCTGTAGGTCGCGGTTCAATCCCCGGCTGATGCATAACAAATTTAATATCGATAAGATTTTTCTTTCGAACGGTACCCACCTGTCGGCAAGCAATTGGCAATTCTTCCGACAGTAACAACTTGCCATGAAAAAGCTTCTAAAAGAACTCTGCGACAAAGCTTAGAAAAAGTGATGTCGCAAGAGTTCTGCCGTTCGGAACCGGCTAAAATAAGTAGGACCTTTCTAATACTGTCTAAAATTTAAGACGCACAACAGTAATGGAAGAGAAGCTCGGCCAATGAGCCCTTTGGGGCTTTAAGTGCCACATTTTTTTTTTTAATTGTTTTTGCTGAGTGCCATGGTTCTTGTAATGTCCACCTGTTCACTTCACTTCACATACATTTGTGATTTAATTTTAATAAGCGATTTTTTAAATGTTGGAACATGTGTAACAACGAAACATAAAATGAATATTTTTGTTTATAGCTATCTAGTTTTTATATTTTTGAAGTCCTGGAAACGCGTAATAACACGAAAACAACATTTTCAGTTTGTGTCTGACTGTGAGGCATGTGTGACTGCTGTTTGCATATGCGCACATTCGTTACGATTCGTTAAGAGTACTAAGAAGTTTGAGGTAGAGTAATATTCCCTACTCTATCGCTTCTTTCTGTTCTTCTTGTTATCTCCCCTTTCCTTCTATTTTCTTTTCCGTTTCTGAGTTTGGGTACAATGGTTGTTTGACTGAGTGCCTTGGTTCTTGTCCTGCCCACCTCTTTACTTCACTTCACTTCACTTCACATATGCGCATATACACTCTCTCGCTTTTATATCGTTGTGCAAGCGTATTGTATTGTAAAGGGTGTTTTTTTCGAGGTATAGAACTTCAAGTTGGCATTACTGTTCAAGATGGCGACCGATTTAACAGCTGTCAAGTGATTTATTCTCAGTTTGGTTTGGCAATTCATCATGAATAGACTCACGCCTGAACAACGCTTGCAAATAGTGCAATTTTATTTCGAAAATAATTGTCGTTGTTCCCGATTTTCATAAGCGAATTTTGTTTAGCGATGAAGCGCACTTCTGGTTGAATGGCTACGTCAACAAACAAAACTGCCGCATTTGGAGTGAAGCTAATCCTCAAGTGTATGTCGAAACACTGTTACATCCAGAAAAACTGACTGTTTGGTGCGCTTTATGGGCTGGTGGAATCATTGGTCCGTACTTCTTCAAAAACGATGATGGCCAGAACGTTACAGTCAATGGTGATCGGTATAGAGCCATGATAACTAACTTTTTCATTCCTGAATTGAACAACCATGATGTCCAGGAGCTGTGGTTCCAACAAGACGGCGCAACATGTCACACAGCTCGTGCCACAATCGATTTATTGAAAAACACGTTTGGTGACCGCCTAATTTCACGTTTTGGATCTGTGAATTGGCCTCCAAGATCTTGTGATTTAACACCGCTAGACTACTTTCTGTGGGGCTATGTAAAGTCATTGGTCTATGCGGATAAGCCACAAACGCTTGACCATGTGGAAGACAACATTCGCCGTGTTATTGCCGATATACGGCCACAAATGTTGGAAAAAGTCATCGAAAATTGGACGTCCAGATTGGACTACATCCGAGCCAGCCGTGGCGGTCATATGCCAGAAATCATATTTAAAATGTAATGCCACAAGATTATCTTTCGAATAAATAAAATTCATGTCAATCGAATAATCCATCGTTGTTTTATTGCAATTTAAAGTTCTATACCTCGAAAAAAAACACCCGGTATATGTCTAATATTTTACTCTAGCATTAATCGTGATTATTCGTTTATTATTCGCTGGTTGCTCTCTCTCGCTCTCTCAACACACACACTATCTACGTTTATAAATATGAACTATTGAATCATGACCTATTCCTTTGTATGGTTTTGCATACGTTGCTGTCTTTCTCATTCTCCCTTTCTCTATGCTATATATTCCTTCCTACTCATGTAACGAAATTTGGTTTAAAAATTTCACAATCCATTTACGACACCGTCGTCTAAGAAGTTTTACTTCAAAAAATAAAATTATTCTCAAAAATAGAAAATAAAAACTTGAATGCCAAATATAATCGGAAAATTAATTTAAAAATCCGTTCAAATACTTTCACTTCATATAAATATCCATTGTCTCGCAAATGTTAAAGAAAATCATGGGGCCTTGTCAAACAAACTATTTAACAAAGTATAATTACATATATAAATATAGACAGGGTTAATACTCTACATAGACAAATAGAGAAAGGGTTAATATAAAATGAGTTGACATATGCAAGGATTTAGTGGCGGCAATGTCCGTGCCAGTTCTATTTGGATGACAGTAAAGGTTTACACTACTTATTCAATAGCAGTAATTTTGATACTCCAATTTATATTTTTAAATTGATTATGCTTTTGTATTAAATGTTTCGGGTTATACCCTAACATTCACGTATATATATATATATATATATATATATATATATATCTGTATATGTATATATATATATATATATCTGTATATGTATATATATATATACATATATATATATATATATATATATATATATATATATATATATATATACATATATATATGTATATGTACATATATATATACATAAATATATATATATATATATATATATATATATATATATATATATATATATATATATATATATATATATAGGTACATATATATTGGCATTGTTTGCGTAATAGGCCGGAAGTTTCAGAATCTTAATTAATTTCTAAGGAAGTCATTTTCTTTATATTGATGAACTTTAGAATTTTCATTTGCATTTTACCATCTACCATTCAAAATTTAAAATTTTTCAGCAAATCTGACATCATTAATGAATTAAGGTATTAAAACTTCTATTGCAGTTTACTTTCTTCGTCTCAGTTACACTGTGATGATAGAAAATCGTCAAATAATCTACTTGCAAAGCGCTTGGAAAAATTTCATCGTAAACAACAACATGTTGCTGAAGATACATTATCTCTAAACAATAATCATATCAGCCAGAAAACCAATGACAGCAACTATTGGAGCAAAAGATCACCAACGTGTTTACCATTAGCAACAAATAATCTGCAGATATTAGACAATTATGATAACAAAAGCGGTCGTAAATACTATCAAGCGTCAGAAATTAAATTAAATATCAACGAGATAGTTGAGGGCAATTATAACGTTAGGCCTGAAGAAAATTCAAAAACTAAACGAGTCGTGGTACGAAGACGAGTTGTTAGAACACCAAAAAGAGTTTGTAAAGAATTAAAAAAAAGTACCAACGATTTTGCGAAGACTCGGAATGCATCTTGGTTTGGTTATTTGCTAGAAGCATTAGGCTCACTATTTGCCGTTAAATATGTAACGAAGTCAGTAAATGCACAAATCACTTCACAAATCACATCAAAAAGTGGTGAGGCCAAGTTAACTACTATTGACATTCCTAAGCAATCGAATGGTTTTAACATGACCATGTTGCGTACCATGAAATTGAAAGAACGCCTAGCTATAAGCTTGGGTATCACCCTCATATTGCTGACATTATTACTCGTGATAGATGTTCAAATGGATTTTGGAGTAACAAATAGACATTTGTTGCCTTCTCAGCTGCATCAGCGTCTGAGATATGAACATAATAATGATGACGGCAGTGCAAGTGCGTTCCATGATATCAAACGAAAGTTCCTGCAGAAAAGGTGAGTACCAATACTTAAGGTATTTATAATAGATATTGCAATAATGTGTTTTTTAAAGATAATTGTGATTTTATTTTAAATACTTTAAACTAGCTATCACCTTGCTCTTACAAAATCATTTATAAGATTTATTTTGTAAAACAATATCACTTATTTCTACGCTTAGAATAATTTCAGTTTGAAGTTTGTAACAGGTTGCAAAAGATTTTAAAAGCCCATAATTCTAATTAAGTAACTGTAGCCTTTTTTATTATATGGATGTATAGTCATGTAAAAACATTTAGCCCTTAGAGAATTACATAAAGACCATTCAAGCTAGTATTAATTATTAGGTAAATGTGTAAGGTTTATCCATCTTGCGAACTACATAAACTGGTGTTGTATAATTCTATGTACATAAGAGCGGATCACGAAAAATTTCACCCTACTTTGAGAGATCATGTTCAACGATTCTCAGGCAAAAAAAATTATTTCTTAACCGTTTTAAAACTGCCAGAAAAATGTTTTATCATAGCTAAGTTATTAATTATCCAGTTTTTAAAAATAAAAAGGTGTCAGTGCGGCCTGCAATTGCCCCACATATGATTTTGTCATTGAATGAAACAATAGAAAATTATATTCAGTTCCCCTGATTCTACCCCCTAATATAAAAATGTTCTAGCCCCATAAAACTTTCCCTTTTTAAGTGTGAAGCTAACTCTAAAACTTATTAACGAAATGAAATTTTCATTAAGAGTTAATATTCACACGTAAATGCAAAAACTTTGAAAGCAGCTTCTGTAGCAGGCGTTGATTTTCTTACAGCAATTCCCGAATATGTTCAAATGCTCTTAGAAAAGCAAAATCTTGTTACTCACTTTTTAGTAATTTCCTTGGTAAGGAAAAATAACCAGGAATTTGGCCTTGAACATTTGGTCAGCAGCTCAGCAGTATCCTGTAGACATAAGTTGTTCTCTACAGCTATATACACACTATATAAAATTCAAGCTAATTCCAATGGGTGCTATGTATACGAGGTGACCAACGTTACAATTATCAATCGCTGTAAACAACGCATAGCAAGTGTGAAACCAGTCCCAGTTAATACATAACGTTGCTTGACAACTCTTGCACGACTATTGCGCTTCTATGTCGCGGAGAAATATTCGACTGCTATTTAAGAGAAATTGGCTCGTTCTGGTTCCTTGAGAAAAATAAACCACAACATATTCATGGAAGTCGTAATTTTTTTGAAATACATCTAATGGATTCGGCAATCATCACATTACAATAGAAAACAATACTTCCTATTTTAATCCCGAATTATTTTATGCTCTATGATAACGGACTCAAATCAGGCTCTACAAGCACATGGTTATGACATTATTAGAGCTGCGCAAGATGACCCACCTGCAAAACTTCGCGATTTCCATATGGTTAAATATAGCGACGTAGTAAGGGGGAGGGATCGCTTCTTGGGGGCGGCCCGTCCCACCAGTGAAAAAAATATACATAAATGCATTAACTAGACTGTCGATATATGTAAAGTATTTCAAAGTTTCTCATTAACAATTACTACTATTACTTATATTTTCTCAATTATAAATGCAGACTACAAGAGTTGTATGCATTTTATTCAGACCTTTCCTTTTAGAAAACACAATATAGGATTTTGTAACTTCAGCTTTTTGCGTAGTCATTCTTGATATAGTTAGGTGACAACACTGACCCTTACTCTGTTGGCGATTTTAGTGATTGGCAGTTATATGGACATATCGATGTTTTGATTGCAACCACGTGTTATATTTTTTTTCTGGTTTCTCAAAGTCAATAATTTGTTTAACCATCCGTAGTCAAAATTTACGGATTTTTATGACGAGGTGTCAGAAACAGGCATGCTTTTAACGATAATAAGATTTGGAAGACATTAAAATGCTTTCCGAAATCGCCAGAATATCATTTACAAGTATAGGATACAAAATCGTAGCAAAATAAAGGTAACAATTTTTTGTTGTCAAATTTTCAGAAGACACCCTTAAGTCTTGATAAAATTCTATTTTTCGAGAAAATAAAAATAGTATTCTGAAAATAAAATTATACTTCAAAAGTATTGGAGACTTCTCACTATCGTATGGAACGATGGTGATCGTTGGATGCTTCTGGAAATGAATATGGTCAACTGACATGACCGCTTGAAAGAATTGAAGTGGCTAGTTTCGAAGGTATGGATGCACCATGCTTACTATTTGGTAATATTTTGCCACGTTAAAAATTTTACTAAAGAAAAGTTGACAAATATCTAAAGTGTTTAAAGTGATAACTTAATGTCGCTATTACGCTATTACGCTATTACTCAAGCAAGTTGAGTTGCCATCCGTATTTTATTTCGTATTTATTATTTAATAAATATGAAATATATTTTATTTAATAGAAAACCACGCACATATATTATTGATTTATAGATTAATAGTGATATTAAAATTTACAAATTCTTTTCATTTCATTTCCATCATTTAGTAATTCGTCTGGATCAAAAGAGGTGTCTACGCTAGCGGCAGCACAAACACGTCCAGGTAGTGCGGCAGGAGGTAGTGCTGGTAGTCAAAGTGCTGGCGTGACACCCGGATCACAAGAGAGTGACGTCGATGGACAGCAAAATATTCTGACTACCAAACGTCCTACACCACATGATCGTTTTGAGGATTTAGAAAAATTAGCACGGAACGTAGTTGGGTCACAATATTCACATGTGATCGTTGACCCTCACGGAGAACAAGATGCAACGAATCCAACTTTGGGCGATTTACTACGTATGAAACTAAAGTAAGCGTTTATAATAAAAAACGTTATGTAAAAAGTATATATAATATATATGAATATTTACTGTACAACTTAATTCGCCGTTTCCGCTCTGGCTGTCATATATGATTTACATAAACAGTTGATTTTTGCGTTGTTTGAAAGCTGTTGCATTTGTCAACCACATTTAGTTTGTATTATGTTGAGTTTTAAGCAACATTATTTTTTTATTGCATCGAAAATGTCCGAATTTGTATTACATATAGAGCATTTGCGGGAAGTTTTAATTTTCTTTTTGATTTGGAAGAAAAGTGCAGCTGAAGCGCATCGCTGCCTTTCCTTATTCCAATCGGTTCAATATTTTTTTTATAATGGAAACCTGGAGAAAAGGATATTATTAATGTAATAAAATTATGGTACAATTCAATACTTACACATGTTTCTTAATTTTTGGAAACATCATATTCCAATTCGGTAAGGTGCAAAAAATCGCTTCACTTTCAGAGTATAACTATTAGAAATAAAGGCTATAACTTCACCAAATTTATTGATTTTTGGACCACTAAATTTCTTAACCATAATAACCTGACAGTTGTGGTTCTTGTTATGTCTTTGCTCCAAATATTTTGTTATTTTTTAACGTACTTTTTGATTTTTTGCATGTAGTTTTCAAAATTATATGCTGTGAAGGATCCTAAAAATCCAATTTCTTCTCATTCTGTCAAATGATGAAGAAAATGCACGTTAAAAGACTGCCTATCTTCATTATAATTTCTAGGAAAAAGTTCAACAAAATACTTCAACATATCGTGAGTAACTTTGATATTTGCTTTATATTTATTTTCTGTCAAAAGAATTCTATATGCGCAATGAAGCAGGAGAAAATGGTTATACAAATTGTCGTCAAAGTAACATTTTTTGACAACACCTAAGTCAATCATATGCATCGCATCTACTGGAAACTGTGTTACCATTTTAATACCTATATCTTCCAACAGCGACCTTCCATCCGTTGAAGTTTTGTGATAATTTTCACTTGTACGTAATAAATCTTCATCAGTGCGTGGCAATGCCTTAGATGTGCTGTACACTGTTCTGTTATTTATACCTTTTCCTTCTTGGTAACATCTAGTGCAACCTTCCAATGCATTATGCCCCAAAGTTTGACGTAAAAAGGCCTTTGCATGTGAATCACAAATGAACGCTCTGATTTTGATCTGTACTACTCTTTCATTTATATTTATGACATTTTTAAGCAAATTTAATACTTCTGTTGCAAAATCTAGCAAATAACTATTGACACAAAGGTTTTTTTGTGCCTAAATACACGCAAAATAACAAAATATCACTATTTAATTGGGGGAAAAAATCTATCCCGAAATGGACTACTCTGAGGTTTTAAATAATGGAAGACCGTCAATACCAATATATAACAGTACAGTTTCCATATTTTTCATAATATCACTTATTCTACGCAACTTATTTTCGACACCAAGATGCAAATATGTCCCAGGCAAACATTTCTTGTAATGGAATCCTTCCTAACAATCACTGACTCTGAACAAGTTGGAACATCTAAATGCCATTTATTTAAAACACTCAATAAACCGTCAAATGCTATACGTGATGTATCATTTACTCTGCCCAATGTTTTATATCAACTATTAAACTGCCTTCGCTTTCACTTATATTGATTTCAACTCCAATATGCAATATGCATGGTATATTCATTTCGGTCAGATGTTTGTGTCCACTTGAAGGAATCTCCGGAGATATAGACATGGATATATATTCGTGATCAGCGTCGATTAAATTTTCGATTTAACGATGTCCGTCCGTCCGTCCGTCTGTCTGTCACCTGGCTGGTTCGCACGATAACTTGAGTAAATATTGAGCTATTTCGATGAAATTTGGCATAAGTAATCTATGATCCAAGGGTACGGAGGGGATTGATATTGGGCATGATCGGTCAATAACCACGCCCACACCAAGCATTCAAAGCGACTAACCTCGAAATTTTCAAAATCTTTAACTTGCTATAACTCACATAATATACCACTTGGGACAACAATATTTTGCACATAGAGTTATATTATACTACTATATAACCTCGCCAAAAGTGGGTGAGCCACGCCTACTTTCTAGCGTAGCTCCCATACAAAGTGTCTGTACTTCTTTTAAATTGAAACTGCTGTAACTTCTACAATCTTCTGTCTAGAATAACCATAATTGACACTTAGATTAACACGGCAGTCAGAAATAATATGGCAGAAAATCAGTGTGCCACGCCCACTCCTTCATGGGTCTCCCATACAAAGTCGAGTGAATTAAACTAAAATTTTAAGCTCCATAGCTTACAAACCATTTAGCCTAGGACAACGAGACTTAGGGTATGGATTAGTATTGTACGAGAAACTAGGCTCACAGAAAATGGGCGCACCACGCCCAGTGTTTATCGTAGCCCCCATACAAATTTTAAATTGAAACAGCTGTAACTTAGGCAATCTTATGTCTGCAATAACCATAATTGACACTTAAATTAATATCGTAGTCGGAAATAATCTGGCGAAAAATCTGCGTACCACGCCCACTTCTTATTGGGGCTCCCATACAAAGTTGAGGAAATTAAACAAAAATGTTAACCACCATAACTTAGAAACTATTCAACGTAGGACACCAAATTTAAGGTGTGGATTAACATTGAAAAATTAATTGGATTTACTAGAAAGTGGTAAGCCACGCCCACTTTTTATATAGCTCCCATACTAAGCCTCGGAATTATCTTAAAATCCTTTTACTTCGTCAAAGTCAACCATATTTCGGGTGTAAATTAGTAGTATATGCAAAAATTGTTTCTCGAAAAGTGGAAATAAAAGAAAAGTTGGATATTCGAGTAAACTTTTTATATACAAATCTACATATGCAGGGTATAGTTTGGTCGGCCCCAGCCGACTGTAAGGAGATTTTTTTTATTGTTATTTAAGTGATTTGTATTGAATATTTCAACTTTTCAACTTTTTTGGTGACGTTTGCTGTACATTTTGAGAAGTAATGTAAAACTTTGTTTTACTCTACTTAAATCGACTTCAACTGCTTCAAACATACTAAACAAGAATACAAAGGAGCAAAATTCATGACGCTAACTACAGTGGACAGATGCCACCGTAGTTGCAGCCACAGCGGTTCTCAGATAAGGATAAAAGTAATGTAAAAGTAGTACATATTTCATATATTATGTACATCTTTTCATTCATCTTCAGTTCAAAAACCAAGAAAAATCCAGCAACGTCGTGAATCTACATATCAAACGAACGAAGCTGTAAAGGAGGCACATTGGTAGAAATATACGAAAATATTGATGAAACGGAAACCAATTTTTGTTTGTTTTCATCGTAAGCATATTTTTTATGTTTCTATAAATAACTTTTTTTTTCATACATTAAAAGCTTCTGTTTCATTGAGTTTTCTATGTGTGTCCCTTATATCATCATTTCACATTTTCAAAAAAATTGTACATCGCTTAATATGTCTGTAGTTTTGCACTGAATTCTTGTTTTTTTAGAAAATGGACACCTACATATCTAGGTGTCTATGCAGTTCTGTACTGTTCTATCTTGGTTTACTATTCATTTGGAAAA